>JABFDZ020000037.1:9340889-9356510 GCA_019775955.2 Pollimyrus isidori
TGCGATCCAGCACCCCCCCCCCCCCCATCCCCCCCCCCACCACCGCCCCCAACAAACACCCTGTAATAAATGAGCAGTTGGAAGATGGATGGACATTATGTAGGTAGCATTTTCTTATTTTAATGAGCAAAGTATAAGGTAACTATAATTCTTCCATCTATCCCTGCCATTAAGAGCTTTTCATTTAATTTTACCGTCAGCTGTAAAAACAGGGGCTTTGGAAAAAACTAGAAAAAAAATACTGAAGTTTTTTTTTTTTTCGTATCTTACCGCAATATCGATTAAACTTTAATTATGACACAAAAATAATTTTACACAGAATATTTCGCATTTTCTTTTTTGCCCGTGAAATGATTGGTTCCTGCTTGCTGTCATATTTACATTTGCCTTCCACCCATTAGCAGCGGGGTACCTGTCGACATAATCCATGTCTAAAGACAAGGTGGGGGCTGATGAAAAGCCGCCTGTGTGGGGAGGGAGCTGATAGCAGGCCCCCCTTTGTCCTTAGCCCTCCAAGCAGCTGCAGCGGATCAGCAACACGCTATAGGAAAGGAGAGAGGTCTCCCTGGCTGTACTGCCCTCCAGAGGAAGCTGCATCAATTTCACACACTCAAAAAAAAAAAAAACACCCCTTCAGCTGACTACCTTTATCATCTGGAAAATCTTCTAGCATGTTATTTCCATTCATTAACTCCATTACCATCATACACTTTTGCACACATCTGATTTCTAAGAGCTGTTTTGTTACAGTAAACGGCGCATGACTGTCAAAATATTAAACTATGTTTCTAAAATCCCTGTCTACTCCCTCTATGATACCATCTGCCAGATGTCTACTGTTTTCTCTGTGAAACAACCCAATCCAACTCACTTTTTTACAGAATTCAAAGGGGATATCAGCTTAAAGCTATTATTATGTCAATGTAAGGACACTGGTCAGTATAGCTGAGTGGCAGTTTAAGGGAATATTTTCCTGTGTCCAATGTGTGACAGTTATCTAGGGGGTGAATGCTATAATTGGAACTACAATGCTGAACCACTTTGAACAAAGAACATGAAATCTGAAAAAATAAGCAATTGAGCCGCGGTATTGGCAAATGTAATGCAAATCCTTCCATAATCCACCAATCCCTCTCTCCATCTTCCAAGCAGTTGTCCAGTAAATAGTCATAGCAAAAAGTGATGTAGCACAGAGGACAATACAAGAAGACACCTTAGGAGGATGTTACATCATTACAGTGGAGTTTGTATGTTCTCTCTGCATTTGCCTGGATTTCCTGAAATCCAGGGTAAATATGTGTCTCTAAAAATGCCCATAGGTTGTGCAGTCTAACTACAGACAATTATCATTATCACCACCATCATATTATTACTATTATTATTATTATTATTAGGCTGGCACTGTAAATAAGAAATTGTTCTTAATGCTTTGCCTGGTAAAATAAAGGTTTAAATAAAAAAATAAAAAAATAAATTATTAAAAATGATTATTAATCATATGATTATTAATGTTGTTGTTGTTTTTGATGTTTGTTGCTGGATTAATATACTCTTACATTACACCTTGCACCTGTTAATGTAACTGTGACATAAGCAGTCGTTTCCTGCCATAAATTCTGGAAAATTATATTGTCTGGCATTTTCCATGTGATAACTTGTGTCACTGTGGTGAAATTTCCATATTTTTCCATTTACCTTTGGAAGAGATATCCAAAAGATGTAATATTTAGGAAATGAATGTGAGCATATGCAACATGAACGGTCTCTACATGAGCTAAATTTATATGGGAAATATAAGAATTATATGCCCAAAATATATAATGTAGTAATGCAAATATATGTTTTTATAATCTGTAAATTTAATCCTTTGGGATTTATGCTTTTTTCTTCATGTTTTACCTCACGATAAGCAGCACTGTATGGATGCATCACGTATTTATAAAGTGGATGCCTCTAAATATATACATTTATATATATATAATTTTTTTATTTATATTTTTATGTATGTACAGAGACACTCCTACATGCATACATATACATGCATATTTTTGAACACCAACACTTTAGGAATTCTCTGTATCCTCAGCTATTTCATATGATTTATTCCACCTAAATGTAATTCATTGTGTAGGAACCACAGTACTTGTTATCAGGATAATCACTGAGCATATCAATACATTTACAAAACCCTTTCCCAAGGACCACTGCAAATGGTCGGTCTCAGTACTGCTTATAATTTAAGCTTGTTTAATACATGCATATGATAAATCAAAGGAAATATTTTATATTTGTCTGTATGCATTTATATAACAAATATTTACGACAAATGCGTGCTCATTAATGCAAGAGATCTATAAAAAGTAAAAACACAAAGAAATACTGAAACATGAAAGACAAAAGGGTTGATAAGCACACAGACAAAAAAAATGTCAAATACCATTGAAATTATATTCATAGTATTAGTTGAATTTTGAATAAACATCACTGTGAAATATATCAGCAAAGATTCTTGAGTAAGTATATTGGTAATGCTGATGTAAATAAATGAATGAAATGTGTTTGTGCTTTGCATAGCTTTTATGGGATAAACACTGAGACTTTTGCACTCCATGGATTTCAGAGTCAGTTGATGTAATTATTTGCAGTGTAAAAGTTGATAAATGAATAATGATAGGCTTTTTGTGTAATACTATGTGCAAAGTGAGACTAAAACACAGCTCACTCTCAGTGTCAGTTATGTTTACAAGGGGCGTAGCAGGCATCTACTGATTGAGAATGATATGCATATTATTTCTTAAATAAGATCAGGGATATGTGATTAGTCTATTAGATTAGGCTATGTTTGTTGTTGCAGAATCTAAAAGTGGTTTGTTGTCAAAAGTTACATAAGACCTAGAACTAGAATATCATCTACAATCTGCCCTTCACATTTTTTCAGCACTGACAATGTTCCCAACATTGGGCTTATTGAAGGATTCAGGTATGACAATAAATGCGTTCATGTGGGATTGACTGCCAGTTACCTATTTGAGGAAACAGTATTTGTTGAACTGGCTAGGGGATAAATTATTCTAAGAATAGGTTGGGCTTTTATATTATGGGACACAGAAATATTTAAGAAAAGCTACATGTGAATGAGGCAGTTCAGTCTGCAATAGCCAGCAAGATTTAACATTCTTAAATGTATAATTTCTCTTTTTCTTTTTTTTAAAACCTTTAGCATCTTTAAATAATTGGATTGCATAATAATTGGCTCAGGATATGTGGGTTGATGCAAATGATTTGGCTTGAACGTCTA
This sequence comes from Pollimyrus isidori, assembly GCA_019775955.2. Classification (NCBI taxonomy): domain Eukaryota; kingdom Metazoa; phylum Chordata; class Actinopteri; order Osteoglossiformes; family Mormyridae; genus Pollimyrus; species Pollimyrus isidori. The sequence continues at coordinate 9,344,188 of JABFDZ020000037.1, forward strand.
TTCAGATATCCATTCATTACAAATAACTGCCAAGAGAAATTTATACAAAACTATATTTGTAGAACTCTACACCTCATAGACCTCAAGTACTTTTTATATAATTTTCAGGAATTCAGCTGCAAATTTGAGTCAAACCAAAAGACATACTACAAGACCCCATGATGTAACCATTTATTGCCCTAAAGTCTATATAATTGCGGAGTGCAGGCCTTCGCAGTGAAATACATCAATATGCCAAACTACGGACGATCAAATAACTTTTTTTCTCAATTCATAGCGTAAATTATTGATTTCAGGCAAGACTTGAAATTTACCTTGTTATGGTATGAAGAAGCTTAACATATCTGCATCTTCCGACAAACCTGAAGTGGACCTAAAGTGACACCTTTAGTATGTCCTTACCATCTGTCCGCTTTTTGTGAAGCGTAATATGGTGCACCTGTGTCTTTATGCCATTTGTCTGGATGATGGAGATTCAAGTCAAAGGACTCATATTCTTGATAATGAAGTCCTTTGCCATCCTTGCACACAAGTTGTGATAGAGATGAGTCATTTCAGTTGTTCTCTAGTTTGCAGAGTCCTCTGATCAATGCATTTCCTCTGTACTGCCAGAGATGAATTTAGCATTTATCTTAAGTTGTTCCACAGTTTTAAAGTTTTATAACTAGCGTCCCTTTTCACCCTTAGCACAAAAAATAGACACTTTCATCCAAGAAATAAAATTTAGCATTAATTTATTTGTCTAAAGTCCAGACCTTTCTAAAAACCCTCCCCAAATTATGCATGGAACAGAAATATATATTTTTAGAGGCATATGCCACATGCTATGTACACTAGAAACACAATGCTTCTTACACATAAACCTTTTCAATGTGGAGTTCATAACAGTTTTATTGAGAGTTCATTTTTTTGCTATTTTTTGTTCAACATTCAATAGTAAAAAACATCAAAATTGGGTATTTAAAAAAAAAATCAGAAGTTCTTTACATTAATTGCACCTTATGGTATGCATTCACAGAACATTCAGTGCACCTACATAATGGATTCATAATGTATTCATAGAGCATTCATAAGCGGCATGTAAGGATAACTCAGCATCTTAATATGCCTAAATAGCTTTGGTATACATTCATAACAAAAATGTTTATGCAATCATTTAATGTTTGTTATAATAAAGCGGTTATGATGTATTAGGAGATTAATGATATTAGTTACATGTGGGTTATGAATGTACTATGAATAATTTATGAATGCATCATGAAGGTACACTGAATGTTCTGAAAATGTATTATAAAAGCATTATGAAGAGGCAGTTAATGTAAAACATTACCAGTCACTCTTCAGCTGTTTCAGGAGTTCATTTAATTGAAATTAATGCCAATTCAGATAAATCAGATTCTTTTCCTAGAAAGTCAGTTTGTATTGATATATGCATATTGCAGTGCTGCAGGTACGAAGAAGTATAAACATCAGAGACGTAACATCATAAGTGTGTTTGGTGAGTGACTTCTGAGCTGCAGGTAGCGTTACGGACATAGAGAAACGCTGAAAGGAGGTAATCACAGATGAGCCCTGAAGTACTCCACTGAGCATCTTGGTGAGACAAGTCTCCGGTTGAAACTACTCTGTGTTGACAGGACAGTCCTCATTATTCCGAATGAAGTACAGGCTGGACATCATTTTTTCCCTCCGCCACTAATTTCAAGGCTCAGTCCTATTATTATTATTAAGACTAGACATTTGGAAAACTCTTCCACCTCAAAGCATTTACTACATTTGTATGGCAATCGTTGGGTCTTTTACGGCAGAACTGCACATAAACATTTAAATATACTAAATGTAGCTGAATGTAAAGGCGGAGAAGAAGATCCTTGTGTGTTTTAAGAACTGGCAGGACTGAAGTGAAACTGCATCTTTTAGGTAACGCAATACAATCTTTCCTCATATGTGCATTTAGATGACCAAGAAAAAAGTGAGTAACTCAAGAAGCGTTGTGTAAAAGCTTTTGACACTGATTTCTGAAACCCCCTGAGACACTATGCAGTGCAAATTGTGCACATGACAGTGCATAAGTAGCTTGGAAAATTGATTGCTTAGCACGCACCTGCATGCTGTTAAACCTACATGCTATGGTGACAGGTCCACCTTAAGGCTGACTATCCATTTTGTATTGCTTTTTGGCCCTTTGTTTAAGTCCCTTAACTCCATAAACTTGTGTTGGGGTATCACATGAAAGGCTAACTCTGCAGTCTTTCTCTAAGCTTCAGTCTCACTAGTACTGTATATGTCTGCATGTTTTTCTTTCGCCGGTACTTGTGACTGGTGACATGGTGTATTGCAACAGCTATTGCAACAGCAAAAATCAGCAAGGTTTTGTTTCATCATCATCACGTCTCATAGGAGGGCATGGCAGGATATACAAGAACTAAATAATTCCTATGTACCTATGCAAATAGCAATTGAAGCATTAATTCATTTCAGTTTTCTGAAAAAAAAAAATGTTAATGGTAGATTGCTTTTGATTCATATCTTTAACATTCAGAAATCGTTCAAGGGCACTACCAGTTGTGTACCTGAGGATAGGCCTCAGTTGTGCACTGGAGGATGAATAATCAGTCATACTGGCACCACTTGCTGCTTCAGAAAGAGCAGTTTTCAGGCTTGCCTAAGACATAAATATGGTGGCTGTGGCCAAGATTACTCACATTAAATCAGCGGGGAAAGCAGTACCGATTTCTTAATCGGTTTAAGGACCTTGTGCTTTCAGCTTTCACTTTTCAATTGCAAATTGTACTGCATCCCAGAAACAACAAAACCCACCGTTTGTTTTTTTTACGTGCGCATTCCTATTTCCATTCACCTCTGTCTATCCAGATACATATCTATATATGCTATGTCCCCAAATATTTTCAAGGTGACTGCCACATGAAGATGGTGTTTGACCAAATGTTAAAATACTCAGTCTTTTTCTACGCAAATAACTGGCATTCCCTGTAAAATATCTTGTTTATCGATGGCATAGCCATTTGCAGAAATTGTCAGCTTCTTCGTGTCGGGCAAGGTCTGCCTCTCTGAATGATATGTATCTTTTCAGTAAAAGTCACCTCAAGGCAAACTCCATACATCTGAGACAACTTCAAAGGAGGTTCTCAGCCAGTTGCCATACCTACCCAATTAAGACTGTGTGATTTGCATTCATTAACTGAAAAAAGGTTACCATTTAATTAGAACAAGGCTATTACACTGACTAAAGTCTTCCATGCACATATTACTAAAATCTATAAAAATAAACAAAATACTTTTAAAATAATGAAATGATTGTCAGTTGTCGATTTTATTGAGACCATCTAAAACGCAGAATATAATTTTCAAAATCGAAATGATTGAAAACAGTGGAAGGACAAATGAAGGGTTGCATATGTAAATGAAACATGCATATGGTAAATCAATACTGCAACCGAAGTATCAAGATATAATATACTTAAAGACACCGGTGTGGAAGCATATGCAGCATCCCCACCTCAGCGACTTACGATAAGCTGATTTTAAAAGAGGTTTTCAGTAGGTCTTGTGTTGAGATTTAAATGAAAAATTACAAAGGGAGGGCGTTTTATTTCGGCTGACAGCTGGTTTGATAGTCCAGGTGGTCTATAAACAAATATTTTAGCCCCAGCAGTTATTTATTATAGGAATTACGAAACATGATGAAGTAACGTGTGAAAAAATATAGAACTTATACAATCACAGTTGGAGGCCACAGAATCTTTTATAGTTCCAGAAAAAATATTTATATAAGGTAATAAGGTAAAAAAGGTAAAAAAAAAAAAAACAAGATGTTTATTTATTTTTCTTTGATACGGCTCTGACTCCATTGTATTTTTCATCAGCTATGCTCAGAACTACTATTTTTATGTCTTGTAGGAAAGCAGTACAGTGTATCGTTGTTTTTTCATTGGTTCCATACATTTATGCATATTCAATACAAGTGACATATAATATGATCATTGGCCATTACTCAAATATAAATATAAAATATAAAGCACAGCCCATCTCCCTGGAGAATGCACTTCAAAGTAGGTCGAAGATCCGGTGATTTTCTTCTAAGCGCAGAGGTGCAAAAAAGAAATTAATGAACGTGACATAAAAGTAAGGGAAATGTCACTAATTTATGCATAAAATGTTATATTTCTGTATCTCAGTACATATAAAACTTGTGGGCTATGTGTGTGTGTGTGTGTGCATACACGCGCGTGCGTGTGTCCGCGTGTTGAAACATCTTCATCTAGTTTCTGTGGGTTGTGTCTAACACTGGGTATCACAGAAAAGCACCTTGGTGCCTGAAGGTTCAGAGGAGATACTGCCGTATTGGAACACAGTATGCTGGTTTTAGGCCTAATGTAATGCACATCCACTTAAAGTCCTTGTAGCAGTAAGATATCGCGTAAGTCTACCAAGTGCCATGTGACTTAAATACCTGCAGTATCATTAAACCTGAACAAAAGATAGATTTGTGTATAATCAGCATATGAACTAAAATGTATATTTCTGCATAAGCTTCTATAGCCATAGCATATACAAAGAGAACAATACTGGGTCCAAATATAATCCCTATGGGATACTTGCCATGTCACTATAGTGATTCAGTAGAGTCCCAGGCTGCCCACGAATGTTACTCATGACAACTTGCACATAATATCAAAGTTTTTATTGGCTTGCTTGTTTGTTTATTTATTTTTAAAATAAGTAAATGTATGCGACAATAAATTTCGGGTGGCCATATAACCAGTGGCCTATGCTATGCGGCATACGATAGTTACCACGGGAAAGTTCTGCATTATATGGCCGCATAGAAATCTCAGCTTCACACATATCGCCCAGTCACTTAACTTATTGAGATGTATGTCCTGTCTGTCGGAATAGATACACAGTAATAAGACAGAGACAATCTGTAAAGACATTAAAAAAAAAAGAATAAAAATCATTCTGTCTGGCTACCCCATTTAGAATTTGCTCCTTACCTCTCATTTCTCTGGTTCAGCTTACTTTGTGATTTAGATTTGCTTGATTTGTTCTGGGACTGGTATTCAGTTTGTTCACTGGTTTTATTGCCTTTGTTCCTGTTTGGTTCTCACCCAATCCTCTTTAGCTTAACCTCATCTTTGGCTAAACCCGTTTCAAATCGGTGCTCGTTTCCATTCAGTCACCTGCCATGTACCTGGCAGTCACTGGTCCCAGTCGTAGCAAAGGAACAACTGTGGAAAGACTGGGCTGTGTGGATGAGTGTAGTCTCAGGTGCAACGTTTTGCAAGGGACAACCGTTAAAGTAATGTCAGATTATTATTCTTTATCTCCAAAAATCTTGACGCTAACATCATGTTGCGCTGTGTTTTTTTATTTCCTCAGTCCATCAAGAGAGACTGGACTTTTTGAAAATTGTGTATTTCGGGTATTTTGATGTTTGGGTGAAAGGAAGTTGGGAGGCTAATTTTCCCAAGGATTTTTGAAAGAAAACGTAGGATTGAGAGTGAGGAAGGATTGGGGTGGTTCAGTAGGTGAGGATCTATTTGGCTTCTTAAGCAAAGAACTACAGTCACTTCGAAAAAGCTTGGAAGATAAGGACAGCCTCTTCAAGTCATGTGAAATAATATTTAAGTTCAGCTAGAGTTTATATTTAAACTGTTAGTATAAATTTGAACTATATCCAAAATATAAAACATTTTAGGTACAACATTTTTGAAACTTCCAGTATTGTAAAGTATGAAACTGATTGGAAAAAAAAAACTGAAAAAGAAATTCTACTTTACAGTATAAAGGGTAATAGTGCAAACAAGAGGATTCCATTACTTTAGAGAGGCTATTTCTCCAAACTGTATGTTTTTAAATTGTGGGATAAAATACACTTAACACACCTAGAGAGTGAGAGCAGGATGTAGAGACTTAGCAGGTGTGAGACAACAATGCTGCCCACTGAGTCACCATTCTGCCTTTCTTTGTCCTTTATGGTTTGTTGTGAATGATACTGTTAGAATATAGATTTTATGGAAATGAATGTGGTTAGAGAAAACAATGAAATGGCCATAATAAGTTCATTAAGAAACGAAACAGAACACTTCTCTATCTATCTATCTATCTATCTGTCTGTCTGTCTGTCTGTCTATCTATCTATCTTCCAGCCGCTAGTCCGGGATGCTATTCCATCACAGGGCACCTTCATGCTCACACTCAATTATACACTATGGGCAATTCAGAGGCACCAGTTAACCTAGTTGCATATTTTTGGAGCAGAGTGACGGGAAATAGCATGCGTAATACGATACTGCCCACCAGGTGCGCTGACTCGGAGGGATAACTCGGCCCAAGCTCGGGCCCAGGTGCGAGAGGTTGCGTGTCATGGGAGCCTGGAGGAAACTTAATCCCAGGCCACAGAATTACGAGCAGTAGACGTGTTCCCCATTGAACTACCTATGATTAATAATACATGATGATTCTTATTACAGGCTATCGAACGAGATCTGTCTTTAAGTTGCATTTGTAGGTAAGTCGGAACAATAATATAGTACTTAATAATAATAACAATGAAAACAAATACAGTCCCCTACTGTACTTTCAGCCACCATATCCCTTAAGCCATGCAAAATTTTCATGAGCATCACAAAGCAGTGTGTGCATTTGTTATTATGAACCATTGTATTTAGTTATTTATTTTTTTTATGTGATAGGCTTTATGGCAGTACGTTAGCAAGTACAATTTGTCCATAATTCAGACATTCTTAAACCAGGGATTTCCTGCGTTTTGTTTTCATTCGAAGGTTTCAGAAAGAGCACTATATTACATATTCATAAACTTGAAAAGTGTAATTTACGAAGTTTATGATGTGGGCATGGTGTCAAGTTTATGAAGGCATTACGGCTGGAAAATTACCAACATTTTCCTTGTGCATTTCTCCAAAATATTGGACTTTACAAACATTTGAAAATATAAATATAAAATAAGGCTTAGCAAGGGCCTGGCCTTATTGGAATATTTGGGTTGGGCTATAAGAACTCTGACAAAGCACTTTTCATGACATTAGTATTCAGCAAGCAGACAGAGCTCCTTGATTCAGGCGAGCGTCCACTCAGCCGGCATCTGCTCATATAGCCAGTCCATTACCGTAAGCCTTTGCTGCACACAAAGCAAGAACAAATAACGGAATTTAAACTGAACGGAATTCAAGCTGAGAAATCAATGTCATTAACGGGACGCCAAAAAGTTCATTAATACCAGTGTTTCAATTATTCATGCTCTTGTTTCACTAGATATAGCAGTTTTATCCTAGTGTGTAACATGGATTACAAAAAAAATAAATAAATCATAGCAGTTATATAAAAGGCAATGCCACATTCTGAGATCGAGGTAATTTCTTTACAACCGCAAGGAGACATGCTGATGCAATAATGTACGGCTGAGAACTACAGATCTTTCTGCCTTTCTCTAGACAATCATTTAAGAATGGATCACTTTTCACATCTATTACTTACATTATTGTTATTCACCTGTAGGTACAGGCTATGCTTGCTCTTCAGGGTACAAAATACAAATATTTGTCATCATTTCACAGCGAAGGATTGTGAATTGAAATGTCTTCAAAAATACAGATGACATCAGGCAACAAGGCTTCAGGGCTCTTATGCTGTCTTTCTGTGACAACTAAACTAAATATAGGCCACTTTAAACCATGTAAAATCAGTGTTAGGAAATTATCAGCCCCAGAGATGCAATAGTTATTATCACTTTGCTCAAATGACTCAAAATACAAGCTATCAACTATTCCTGCATTAACCATAGTAAGCTTTATTTTTTGTAAATTGTTTTATTAGTAAACCTAATACATGAAAATAAAATAAAACATTAATCAATTTTGCTAAAGGTGCGGAAAGTAACATGTTTAAAGAAGCAAGTTTGCATCACTAGGTTCTGAACTGCAAACAGTCCTGACTCATACATACCCACAAATAGAGGCAGTCCCCTGGTTATGAGAGTCATTCCCTAAGTGAAATTTGTAGGCAAGCTAGAAGGATAATAAAACAGTAGATAATAGTAACATTATTATTATTATTATTTTATATTAATAATGAAAGGTTTTACATGCAGTACTGTACTGTACCTCAAGTCAAGATACCACTGGAGTCGTGCAATGTTTTCAAGTGGGTCTCAAAGCAGTGTGTGCAATCGTTATTATGAACCATTGTAATTAACCAGGTATTTTTAATATAATAGGCTTTACAGCAGTCCGTTCGTAAGTAGGAGTTGACTGTAAGTTCTTAACCCAAGGACTGTCGGTCTTTCAAGATAAAGTAAAGGATCGTGGGGTGCAAAGGGCATGAAGCAGAAGGTCTTACACTCTGGATGTGATGCCAGTTCATCAAACGGTACATGCAGCGTATATACAGCATATACACAACTTAACAAATTGGTTTGATTTAATGGACAGCAGATTTCCAGAATGGGGAAGCATGTATTTCTATTAATTTAGTAAAATTTTACTTGATGTGCCGTTGTTTATGTCCATACACATTTATTTTATTTATGTGTTTGTTTGTTTGTTTATTTATTTATTGGAGCCACACTTTGAATGACAAGATAAAGGAATTGTAAAGCATGAAAAATGTAGAAATTTTATTTTAGTACTGTTCAGATTTGCTCGGGGCTGTGCCTTGCAGAGATTCGTTTTGATGCTAGGGTTCAAGGCCTTTATCGTCTCATTTCAGTGTCACCGGCTTATGCACCCGTGGAAGAAATGTCAAGCACCAAAAAGAAGAGGCGGCCTTCTAAACAATTCACGTGCACACTCCGCTCATCCAAGCAGATGTCAGAGCGCAGGTCAAAAGCAGAGGAGAGGCATCATTAAATAGAAACCTGTGACAGAGCTAGTGTATAAAAATACATGCATTTTATGTTGCACCGTGTTACAACTGAAAGGTGAACCAAATGTGTGCCATGCTTGAAATGGACACCCCCCCCCCCCTCCCAATGGCATAATGGAAGTAAATATTCTAGATTAAAGTGATCAACTGTCAAACAGGCCCTACAACAAATTTCCCGATAGATTTTGAATTAAATATAAAGCACTTTTGTGATTTTAAAGGTTGCAGGGAAAGCAAAATTTCATCTTGCTCTTCTCTGAGACGTACACAGCAACATACACACAGGTGAGAGTGAAGCTGGAGGTCCGAGCACGGGGTCAGCCATTTACCTGCTTTCCCGGAGAAGTTCCTCAGTTTAAGGGCCACACTGAAGCCCCCATTGGTTGATAGGTATACTATGCCAGCCACAGGTTTTCAATGGGTGACCTTATTGACAAATATACAGACAAACCCCTCAGTGAATAGATATTTCTAATCATTTCAATAATTTTCCTATTGTCCATTGCATTCCTCCTGTTTGCTTTAAAATCCCGTTTAATGTATAATTACTTTTTTTAGATTTTGCTTATTTTTATTTTAATCAAGTTTAATGCCTAATATTTTTTTTTTACCTAAAACGTTATTTGAAAGTCTATATTCTGAATTTAGTTGCTGCGGCTCCCTTACATATCCGGAGCTTAAATCCTGTTGTTCGCCTGTTCATCCAGTGTCACGCGAGTTTTCCCACCAGCTGTCCAAAGTCATGCAGCAGCTGACTTCTTGCCTCAGAGTGTTCGGAGGTTATAATAGTACGCGCCTGTAGGTGCTGCGCGATGGATCGGAATTCCGTCCACTATGGACGACAAGTAGCTCAGCGGGCTTAGCCTCTTTGCCTCCGATCAGAAGATCACTGCTTCGGGCCTCGGCGGAATAGTGCCATGTCTGCGGGCCCTCGAGTAAGACGCCTATTCCCTGGCTGCAGGGGCACTGCACGCTGGCTGACCCCGACGTGACCCCAAACTTGCTCTTACCTGCATGTGTGTCTGCGGATCTCATAGAGAGCAAGATGGGGTCGGCAAAGAGAGGCATCCCAGTGTACCTGTACTCATACATGTGCAAGTGGCAAACAAAGGATTATTCCATTAAAATAGTCAATGTTCTTTAGCCAATATCCATCCAAGATGCCCAGACAGAAGACATTTGGGCAAATGTGAAAGAGAAAAATAAATCTTTTGAAGACTATGTAGCACTATGCTACACATAAAATTGTTATAAAGAATCAGTTGTCATAATAAAATTTCACTTTTGACCACATTATAAATACCACTAAATCTGTGTAAATAATGTATAGACTGCAATATTTTCCTGGAGATATTTAATTATGATCTTAGGTTATGAAGTAAAAGTGAAATAAAATGCACAATTTAAAAGCCTGTCGAAAACTATGAATGCATTAATTAAACTTCCTGTTTAGGGTGCTCATAAGGAGTGCAATTTTATTTCTTTGTAATTGTAATGGAAATCAGCAAAAGAATTATGGCTAATTTGATTGAAAAGTGAACTAAATTACAAAATTCTATTATACTGGCATGGAACCTATTACATAAAAGCTGCTGTTTTTTAGTAATTATAAACTGATAACAGTGTGTAAGTTAATCATATGTATTTTAGGGGAAAGAAGAATTCTGTGAAGGGGGGTGTTTCATCCATTACTTTATACCGTATGAAGTGTACTTCCAAAGTGCTTATCTAGGGATGTAAGGGGACCTGGATACTGTCCCAGTTCACCACAGGGCACTCACTCACATGCTATGTGGAACTGTATTAACATAAATGCTAAACTGAGACTGAAATACCCAGAGAAAACCCACATTGACAAATACACACACACACACACACACACAAACACACACTCAATAAGGGTGGGATTCAAGTCCTCAACCTTATTGGAGTGATGCAATAGTGCTGTGATGTGAATAATATGATGACTTTGATGATCCCAAAACAAACTAAGGAAGATGCCACCCTGTTGCATCATCACCTAGATGAAGATTCTCCAAATGCATAAAACACTTCCAGTAAGTGACATGCATTATTATATATAACATTGTAATTATTTCCTTGAATTCTTTTGATTTTAAAATACATATCATTGCATATAACAATGACATACACCTGGATAATTGATCTGTTTCATATGGAATTTAATATGAGTTTAATTCTTAAACTCTTAATATTCTGACTTTAATCTCAGAATTCTAAATTCAATCACAGAATTCTGACTTTTTTCTAAACTCAGAATTCTGAGATTAAAGTCATGATTTTGACATTAAAGTCAGAATTCAAATAATATTTTCATGGTGGCCCTTAATCCTCTTCCATAGTTTCCTTTGGTACTTAATTTATCAGCTTGGGCTTTACATCACAGGACTGCATAGATGAAAAACTTAAAGTACAAACCAGACATGATAAAATATCCAGTTTCTTGTTTTCCACCAGCATTATGAAATAGGATTTTTTAAAGCCTCCTTTCACATACTTTTTCTTGCTAGTGAAAATTATCTCCAACATATGGCAGCACTGTGACATTCAGCACTTGGACCCAAGCAGGTGTTATGCAATAGGAAGCTCAGAAGCCCCGAGTGACTTTTGCCATCTTTGCAACCATTATTTCAAAGCCACCTGCCACGGGCTACTTATAATAGAGTATAGACATATTACAAGACCTAGAGTGGGACCTCAAAGAACTGCTATACTGACCGAGCCTCTCTGGAGGCTCCTTTTTGCATTTCTACATAATTACCTAAACTTTTATAACTTTTCCTACATTTGCTCACATTTGCATAAACTCTGTACAAAACAAATGCAAATACACCCATGAAGACACAACTGCTGAAACAATGGCGTATTGATGCATGGTCCTTTTCAAACCAGGCACATACGTATCTCGAAAATTGCATAGGTAGGCCAAAACGTAAGGAATCTGTGCAAAAGAAAGGTTAAAGATAGGAACTCATTAACACGCTTGATATATGAAGTGGTTCCTTGACTCAATACTGAATATTTCAGACATATAATGCAATCAAGAGACCATGTTTCTCACAAAAAAAATCCATTAATCCTGCAGAGTTTTAAGAAATATGCAGGCCTAATTTTATCAGTCATTCAATTAAAATACTGTAAAATGTCTAGATTTACTTTATGCAACTAGGGCATCCATTAAAAATATATATATATTTAAATATATATAGAATTTATACAGTAATGCATAAGAGAACAGAACATCAATAAGAATGATAATCAATAAAATATGATAAATTAGCTGTGAAAATATATAAACGGAAATGCATGATATCACCCTGTAGCCCAAGACTGGTTGCCCACTGAAGCTAAGCAAGGTTGAGCCTGGTCAGTACCTGAATGGGAGACCTCCTGGG
>JABFDZ020000037.1:9356610-9372995 GCA_019775955.2 Pollimyrus isidori
GTAAAAAGCACCGTCTTTCGGATGAGACGTTAAACCGAGGTCCTGACTCTCTGTGGTCATTAAAAATCCCAGGATGTTTTTCGAAAAGAGTAGGGGTGTTACCCCGGCATCTTGGCCAGATTTGCCCATTGGCCTCTGACCCTCATGGCCTCCTAATCATCCCCATACACTGATTGGCTTCATCACTCTTTCTCCTCTCCACCAGTAAGCTGGTGTGTGGTGGGCGTTCTGGCGCAGTATGGCTGCCGTCGCATCATCCAGGTGGATGCTGCACACTGGTGGTGGTTGAGGAGATCCCCCCCCCCCTTGTATGTAAGCGCTTTGAGTGCCTAGAAAAGCGCTATATAAATGTAATGAATTATTATAAAAAGCAAAGCTAAGATAGTTTAAGTAGTGGTCCATCCTCGGTCAAGGTCTTTGGTTACATAGCAGTCTCTTTTTTCATTTTGATATTTGAACTTCTGCATATTTCCTATTGCTTCATTTACAGTATTTCTTAAAATTTATTCTGGAATGTCATACTTCATGCAAAGCAATCCAATAATTTATTCAATTATGGATCAAGTTAATATGCCGCTAGAATAATTATTTGAGCCGGCCTTTTGCTTGCATTTATGACATAACAAGTGTTCAGATTCTCTGCCGGCTGCAACTTTTATAACTAGATTTGAGGTAGGAAAGCGCAATGTGGGAAACTGGATAAAGTATTCTTTTATAGAAATTTCAATTCTGCCTACAAGTACATTTTCCCTCTGACAGTCAGCTTGCTGCTTGCAATGATGCAAAAGAAAATAAAATAATTGTCAATTATGTTTTTCCCTCCCATACAGAGCACTGATAACATGATCACTGTAATAGAGAGATGAGTGCTTTGACTCTCGTTCCTCATAGTTCTTGAAGAAAATCCATTGCATCTATAATACTAATAATAACAATAATAATAATAATAATAATAATAATAATAATACAGGGTTTGGGGAAATCTTTTTTTATCTCCATTCTATCATGTATCTTAAAGCAAGATTACTGCAAGATCGTCTTCAGACTCCATGATTTAATCTATAACAAGTGAATCACCAGCATTATTTTTCTGTTATTGGGCAGCATATTGACACAGTTTTGGTATTGGAACAAACATTCACAACTACTTGTGCACATTCTGAAACAGTTTTTCTTTTTAAATTCCAGTGCAAACAAACTAAAAAGAAATTGATGAATAAATGGCATTTTACACTGGATCAATATTCTGATGGCCATATAAAACCATTAAGATTAATATCAAGATCCATTAATGAGGTAGCATTTAGACAGTTATTATTCAATGTCATTTGGAAATAAAGCTGCCTGGTAAATGATTCAATGATGTTGAGCACTGAATATGACCTCTTCCTGCAAATGTCCAACTGCCATATTATATGAAAAGTAATAGATCAATTCTCAAACTCTATTCCATTGCCTCTGTCGGAGCAAAATTGTTACTGTCCACTCTTTTATTCCTCATTTTTGTGTTCTGGAGGACAGCATTTATCATCCTTAGGTGTGTTTGATGACTTTTTTTTCTTCCACAGCTATTCATTTTAATAAAGTAATTGACATGCACTGCATTATAGAGCAAGGACTTTGACAATAGAAGCTTGGATAAACCCATTATCATGTTAATGATTTAATTTTGCACAACGGCCATTTTAAAATAATACTGGTGAGTGTTTTCACTGTAAACCAAGAAATGTAAATCAATAATTTACTGCTCCAACACAAACAGTGTGTTTCGAATCCATACCCTGTATTGGTATTATAGTACATTTAGCATACTGAGAGAAGGAGCATTTAGAGACTGACGCCCTCAAAACTTTGTTAAAAAGCAGATATAAACACATGCTTATCAAAAAGCTCATTGTTTTCTACAAGCCCATATATTGAGGTACAAAATGATAGAGAGTACAATAAGCTTTATGTGTCTCACGCCAGGTAGAATACTGCACAATGCTGAGATGCAGGAACTCCAGTCCGTCTCAAGGCACAAGAGACACACACACCTTCCGATCTGGCAATTTAGAGACGCCATTTAGCCTGTTTACGTGTATTTGGACTGTAAGAGGAAACCATTATCCCTGAATGAGATCTACATAACATGGAGCGAGCATGCAAACTTCACACACACAGTGAAGGTAGGATTCAAACCTCCAGCCATAGACATATAAGGCCGGATCAGTATTTCACTGCTGATTATAAAGAAAAAAGAAGCTGGACACCTACCTGGCATTGACTGAATGGAAATATACCTGTCATACTTTCACCTATATAGCCAATGAATTAGTGTGTTTAGCTAAAATCTAGTCCACATGTTACTCCGAGGCCAGATCATTACAACAGTGTCCTACTGTAATTGACTGATCAAATGGTTCCCTGGATTGTCTCCCTTTGGTGCCGGATGCTTCTGCAGGAGGGTTTTCCAGGAACCAAATATGTGGTCACACTTTTTTTAACATTCCGTCCTGTCGATTTTAGTACTGCGTATAAAACACTTGTCCCAGTTGAAGCTTTACATGGATTAGCAGTGAGCTAGCCCAACTGATCTCCACATGTTGTGCACTCCTGTTTGATTCACCAGATGCTGGTTATCTTGTCATAACCGGTATGGGTAGAGGTCCAAAGGGAAGCAAATGTTTTTTTATGAACTTTCGGTCATGTTCAGGGTTTAAACATAACAAACATAAAACTTGTTATTCCATATGTCCAGTCCTTTATCATCACACTATAAATAAAGCGGCTGTAAATTATGTGTTGTGTTTCGGAGCAGCCTCTCCTGAAGGCCATCTGGTCAACCCTCAGACAGCTGGCCCACGATAACAATCGGAGGAAGGATCCAGTGTTTCGGCCTGATATGTTCTACTGATTAAATCATCTGCATGAAACCCTAAATGCAAGTTCAGGAACATAAACCATCAATCTGTACCTTAGGACATACATACAAACATAGTTTTATTGCCTAATCACTGGGTCAATAATTTTCTTGAGTCCATTTAATGTGGGAAACATGCCATGGCCTTATGCAGATCTGTGCAACAAAATTAATCATGAAACAGGTTTCAAAATTCCTCAAAACAATAATAATAAATGGATCGCAAATAATGACTACTAAACTTATCACTGTATTAATAACCCATCCATCCATCCATCCATCCATCCAACTGCTAATCCAGCTGCGGGTTGCTATCCGCCCCAGTTTGGTGTGTGTATTTAAGTGCTTGCTCGGCTCTGTTCCTCAGTCAGTCATGGTGCTAATGTTACTGCCTCTTGTTACCTTTCCCGTTTCCAAACTTCTCTTCACAATGTTGCCTGGTTCCCTTTGTAGGTTTATTTATGGTTCTCTTTGTAGCGTTTACCCCGTTTCTGATCCCTTGTACTCCTGTTATTCTGTGATTTTTCTCAGTATGTGTTCGTTTCAGTTTTAGTTTCACCAATAAACCCTTGTTGTCTCAAAGCCGCTAAGTGGATTGTCACCCTTGTTTTCCTGCCTGCACCATGCCACACTGTGACAAAATCTTTACAGAAACGTTGCATTGGAGGTTTAAAGATCTTAAAATTATTTGATAATACTTCACATTAGCTGCATCTTAATAATACATTAAGTGCACCTTCATAATAACAAAAAATATATGATTATGATGTTTGCTTTTATAATGTATTATGGTGGAGCACAATGCCCTATGACTGCATTATAAGGGTACTATGAAGGTGCAGTTAATGTAAAGTGTTACCAATAATACCTATCACAATTAAGTATTGAAATGAATTATGTTTTAGTATAGTATGTAAACAACTCCAATTTTTTTTATAACTCTTGTTTATAATTCATTTAAAACATGAGCTTCTTATATGCTGTCAGCAAATCAAATTGCAAAACTAAAACTGCACCTGACAGTGTTGTGTCTACATGTGATGGTGATGACACCATTTAGGTTCAATAGTTTAGCAGTAGATGTAATTATGCTTTTCTTCATTTGGCTATAAACATGTCTAACCCCGTATCTGGAATCGGGATAAAAGGTCTACTTTATACATTAAATAAGTATAAATTCACTGACCACATTACTGAAGACACCATTAAACATTTTCAGAAATCAATTACACAAGCAAATGTTAGGCTTCAGGTATTATTGGTATTCAATAGTTTAAAATTGAACTCTTTATTCCAGATGAATTATCTGAAAGCAAGGTTTACCATGATGTTGTTGCTTGGCATTATAAAAGGAAAGCCTTGGCTTCAAATTGTGAAGAAAGTAATACAAAGCAGAGATGATAACATTACAAACCATTTGCAGAAGCACCGAAGCATTGTTTGCACTTGTTAAGGAACCTCTTTCAAACTCCATGAACTTACTCTGTCCTTCACGATATTCTTCTAAAATATATCTATTTAAATGCTAATTAGCTGAAACTCAACATTAAAGGCATGCTCAATAAACCAAATATTACGAATATGGGGAATATATAATGGCATTTATAATTGACCAATGGAAACTGGTTTTATCCAGATCAATCAGAAAGGTGGTTTAAAAGCTGAAAGATAACATGTAGAATGCTGTAGTCACTCTGTATTACAACAAACTGCATCATTAATGTTCAATATATACCATTTGCATGCAGTGTCATGGACTCTTAAATGGCATATTCATTTATAACATACATATTTATGCTGAGGCATTTTATTTAAAGTTTTTTTGTTTGTTTGTTTATAAATATCCAGGGTACGTAAACAGTACATATATCCTTCATGAACTCTTCTTACCATTCATTATAGGAATACACCTACAATATCTCTCACCCTGTTGAACCTCATTCATAAGTAATGTCTCGTTGTTATTCAACAGCAATAAGCACAATATTTTTATACACCCTTCCTTGGAGAGAGTCACATGTGGCATAGAACCTCTACCTAAGCAGCACAGGGTTCAAGGTGAAAGCAAACCCTGGGCAGGATGCCAGTCCGTTATAGGGTGCTTTATGAACATATACACTCAGGGGCCATTTTGTTAGGTATTCCTAGGTAGTGCTGGGTAGGATTCACTTCTGCCAACAGAAAAACTTCAAGTTCATAGAAGTTGTGTATTCAGAGAAGCCTTTATATACCGTATACCACTGTTTTACTGAGCTGCACTTGTGACCTCCCTGTTAGTTTTAACAAGGTTGGCCATTCTCCTCAGACCACATTCATTAAGAAGTTTTCACCCACAGAACTACTGAGGAGTGGAAGTTGTTCGTTTGTTCGTTTTTTTTTCACTATTCACTGTACACTCTAGATTCTGTAGCAAGTAAAAAAAAAACCCAGGAAGTTATTTGTTTCTAAGATGCAATGACACTACATGCAGATTTTCTTAGATCTCACATGCTCGCAATTCCAGTGTCAAGTTAAACAGGAGTTGAACCTCTTGATTATATACACCTGTGTACTGGATGTATTCAGTAGCGACCACAAGGTGTTTTGCCAGGCTACTTGCATTAGTACATGGGTGTACCTCATAAAATGGCCACTGAGAGAATTCCATACACAAAATAGGTCATATGTCATCATTTAAAAGGAGCTTTATAATGTAGAACTCTGGCATTTTCAGCCATGAAGCAAATGGCTTCAACAGAACTGAAGCTGTGCTCGGTGAGTCTCTATCAAAAATACGCCGGCTACTGATATGTATCAAAATGGATCAGGCATTGTTTTCTCATTACGACCGTTTGATCAAATTTAACTTGAATTAATGGCTCACTAATGGACATGGAATCTGTATCTCCTGACATGACTAAGACACATTAACAGTAGCTTCGACAGCCACTGCCACTTTGTGAGCAAGAATCAAGCAATAATTAAAAATGGCAGGACAGATCGGTTACATAGACTTATTCCTTCTCTATGATACTGTAATCAGGTTTTTGTGCACGTCTGCAGGAAAACAGGAAAGATGTGCATACACATTTATGATGCTGACGCTACATAGTGAAAATCAGCAAAATATTAATTTAACTCGGTGATCATATAAAAATTGCAGTTTCGTATTTAAATGAAAACCACAAGTTTTGCTGTGTATACAATTTTTAGCTACTGGAAGCATTTTCTCCAGTTATTTTCTGTTCCATTTATTTATAAAACAGTTAAAATAGTCAGTCACACGATTAATATGTCTGTTACCAATAGTGGTGTTCTACACTGCCATTCTATGCTGTGAAAGTGGAGATGGAGGGCATTGTGTGTTTGTGAGTGCGATTCCGTCTCGGCAAGCCCAACACTGGTGAAACACATTGTTAAATTTGAGGAGTTTTCAAGGTCATAGGAAATGCCTGGAAAAGATATAAGGTGGGAATGATTTATTTTATAAGACATGCACATTTTTGTAGTGTTGGACAAAGTATTCTTCCAACACAGACATTGCTTCAATGCTGCTGTGCAGGTTCTACACTGTTACATAAGGGGAATCTTGACACGCTTAAAGGATGGTGTTTACTTAATGAGCATTACACTGCACTCATCTCAGGATGAGATGGCTTCTAATTTTAGTCAGTATCTGTTGATATGTAAAGTATATGCATATTGTCCACTTATGAACATCATGCACTTCAGTAACGTCACCTTCCCCGAGCGCAGCGACATAGCGATATTTTAACGTGTTCTTGAAAGTTGTGCTATTTCAGCCGGAACATTCTGAAAACACAAATATCAAAATCATGATATGCTATGTAAATAATAGTGAAAGGCACAACAGAACGGTATGAGGTTGTTCAATTGTTCAGCATACATTCTAAAACCAAAAAAATCTTTCATTGGGCAAGTGAAAAACTATATTGAAACTAAATGTGAACACATACAGTACATGCATTTATATGCATGTATATGTGTACAAAATTATGATTACAGCTGCATGTGCATAACTTGGAATCCATCCATCCATTTTTCTGTGCAAGTCTGTGATGTTAACAAATATGAATGGATGAATATTGAAATCAAAACAAAACCACCTAATAAATATTTTTGTAATTTAGCACAAGATTGTGGGTAACAATACAGTATTTATATAACCCGTTAATCTAATTAATGCCGTTTGGCTCATTGGAGTGAGCAGGTTGCAGATTGATTTAAAAGAATGATAATTAAAGTCCGAGAGCAGAAGGCCCTTGTTCACAAACAGTATCATTATATTTGAAATATTGCTCTATTGATGTTGCAAACTTAGCGTAAAGATTTAGCATCGATACTCATATATAAAATGTTATTCAGACGATTATGGATCCTGTTTTACTTTTGAACAAGTATCAATATTAATACAACACAATTTACTTTGGGATCTTTCCTAGCAATATACATATATTTACTTAATGAGGTTAATATGTCAGCAAGTAAACTGAACCAACAATTGTTCAGTAACAGTAACGAGACACAAAAATATAATTACAGTTAAAAGGAGCTTGATGGCTTTGTCTACAAGCTGCTTTCGTATTTAATTATAGCCTGTCTAAACTGTTTTAAAAGGTGAATCTATAAACTGTGCATGCAGTTTTAAAGGGCATGCTGATCAAAATTAATACATCATATAGATGTTTATGACAATATGTTAAGGACATAGATTTTTAAATAAATGTGAACTACAAAAATAAAACCCTGGATAAAGGCCAGCATGTAAATTATTTGAAAAACTGTGGTCACTGTAATTATATGAAACATTTTACAAGCAACCTGGGACTGACTGGGATGGATGAATGGAATTTAATCATTTTCTGGCACAAACAGCTCTTGTACTATACCTTGCTCATTGAAACAAATATTTCCCTAGATGGATTGCCTTTGTCCTCATTTATGAACATAAAATATAAATAAAAAAAATCAAAACTAATATAAATATCAATCCTTGCTCATAGGAGCTCTTCTGATAGATTAGGAAAATAAAACACACATAGATGCAGCTAAAATAACACTGGCCACTTAAATGTTGTCATTATGTTTTGGACAAAATCCAACAATGAAATATCTTAGTGATCGAGTAAGTAATAATAACGTCATTCATAATGTATAACCCTTCATGACCACAAAACACTTCTGCAGATCTATTATAATAACAATTCTTAATTTTTTTAATCAATTAATTCAAAACAAAAGATCCACTATTAGTATTAGGAGAAAAAACAGGAATTAAAGTATTGCTTGTTTGAAAATATACTCCATTAAAAATACTACATTAAATGAAGACAAATGGCTTTAATAGGTAATTATAAGTTATCTATGATTTACTTCATGCTAAATCAAAAGCACTAAGAAATTAAATGAATGGCTGGATATTAAGAAGCTCGATCATAATATCTCCATATTAACGTATATATAGTGTCTACCTGTTTTGTTCTTTTACAGCTGGATTTTTGCTAAATTAAACAAATTTAACTCCAGTCAAAAAGTGGAAAAGTGTGGTTGGCTTCATGTGTATTTTTGAACAATAGAATGGAAATTATACCGTAATAACCCCTTAAGTCAGGCATGATTACCAGGTGATCATCGTGAGAATATTTGTGCTAATTTTATTTTTGTTGCAAGAGTATGTACATGGTGAAAGTATTAACTAGGCAAAGATGCATTATTCCCCATTTAGTCCTCGTTCCATTGTGACTTTCCTATTCTTCCAATGTATTAATCAGCTCTGGCACCCCAGGCTTGAACAGATGGTGCTGTTAACTTGTTTAAAATGAACTAAAACTCCACATACTGTGCTAGAATCCGCTGGCCAATCCATCTTTCCCGATACCCTGATGTTCACCAACTAACACAGGAACACTGCTGTCTTCCTCCTGAAATACTCCATGGCTGCCTTGCCTACCCTGGTACCTAGTCTGTGTTCTAAATCATCTATATCCTGCGGAAAAGCAGCCTCAGCAGATCCAGGTCTAAAACACGACCGGCCGCTCACTTTGCTGCCGTGGCTTTTAACAAAACGGACATTTTCTCTTTATGTTTCCTGAAGACAAATGTACCCAGAAAGCCACACTTTCTAATAAATGTGATCTTTTTATTATGGTAATGCATAACATTTCAAATTGCTTTTGAGGGTCTTAACTTTTTCCAGTGAAGCCATTTTCTCTCCATTACTGACATTTAGCAGGGCGGAGCCTTTCTATTTCAGCCCTGCATCTGAAATGTCAGAAGAAACCACTGAAAAGATTGTTAAAACAGCAGGTTAATTTTGTGATCTTGGCAGACAGCTATAGCTGTAGTGCAATTGCCAGATTATGAATCTTCAATCTATATACACTTCCCAAGGTTCTGTTTTTAAGTTTCTCATGACACTTCTCAAGCATTTCTCTTCTTCACAGGATAATAGATTAGTTCATCAGTTTTCAAAGAACATGAGTGAAGTGTGTTCTAATCCCAAAATTAAGAAAACAAAGCATGCTTTTCATTTAAATGAGAATGATACCATTTCATATATGTCATTTCCATTTCTGTCATATATTAGTTTTTTTGTATTGTATTTTTAAACTTAGGCTCCAACATGAACTCCAACTTAAAATGTAAATATTCTAATTCTCACAGCTGGTTTATTAATTCGGAAATCCACAATAACTGACAACATAAATTACTAAAATAATAATGGATTACATATTATTACATACTATATCCCTCAATCTAGAAATATCTCTAGACATATACAAACAATCCACACACATCTCTACACAGAAAACTGTAAAATTCTATGATGAATAGAAGATAAATCTCCATCCATCAACTATCTTGGACCTTTGCACAAATTTTAAGTTTATAAATAAACCTCAGTTTTCAAAACAGCACACCTTAAAATAGCATGGTAGTGAAAAATGAATTAAAACATTTTTTGAATTTCTAAATGAAAAATACATCATAATATTAAATAACATCACATAAACAAAGAAGATCAAGTGACACAAAAAAATGACACGGCAGCACAATAAATTGAAATAACTATTTAAGAAGCGTTTTTAAACATTTTAATGATACAAATATCTTATTTTTCACCAGTAGCAGTCCTTAGTTCACTCAACAGACAGACAGACATGCAGGCAGTCAGATAGTTATGGGATGTTTCCAAATTGTAATCACAACAACACATACCATGCTCGTACATATTTGGATAAGTTTCATTTACAAGATGCATTTGGATTTAGAAATTTACATTAAGATTTCAGTTACTTTGTTAACAGTTTCCACAAATGTCACTAATAAATAAACTAATTAAAGAATGGATAACCCAATTCATAAATAGACAACATGGTAATTAAATATTTATCTGGCCAACCATAGATAAAGATGTACGGTCAGTCAAACATTCTATTAAAATTACCATCAGAATGTATGCTGTATTTTCATTCCTAAACTAGTATATGTTGCTTGCTACTCGAGAACAGTACACTTCCCAGTGGGTTGGACTTATATAGATGCTCCTGATGCAGTAGCCCTTGTTACAAATACCAGACTTAAAGGTTCCTTACACACTCAGGATTGGACTTTCATGCACAGTAAACATCGAGAGTTCTGACTCGTACAGATTAATTGACATTTAATTGACATAATCGGTCCTATTTTTTTTTTCTTTAAACACTATTAATTAATCAGTCACTGAACATGCCTCAAACATTCATGCATACAGAATAGGTACAGTAATACGTATTGGCTGCAATACATGTCTGTTTTTTTAGCTAAAAATCTCCCCAACTACATATGTTATATGTTCTATACGTGTTTTCAAAGAGTGAGATATATATAATATTATCGTTTGACGGCATGTTTTAATATTTTAATATATTTATTGTTTTGCATACAACAATGTTTTACACACATTCATGTCTTATAGACATGTGACAGTATTCAATTTTGTATGTATACATGTTGTTTATAGAAGTTTTACTGTTATGTGAAATATACTGTAATTAATAGAGTAATTATTATAATAATATTTAAAATTCCCCTATCATCTTGATTCTGCTCTTCATTGTATGGACAGAATATTGAACCACATTTGAAGTGTGATTTAATTATGGCCGTGACAATCATTTGCCTGGTAGCATATCTTGAATTTGGAATATTTAAACACTGATGTAAGAACTATGCAGCTTGGGAGAAATTTAGCTGAAATAAGGGATATGTCATTATTTCCCATTTACACAGATTTTAAGACTTAATTCAAATGCCCATCCACAATTGAAAAGAAGATACCTGTTGGGGACAATTTAATATGAGATTCAAATTTACTTGAGTCATTATAATACAAGAAATATATGGAAGATTCAATTGTATTTTTACTCTACCTGCCTATATAACACATGGCTACACAGTTGGTATTCATTAGTTAAATTTCAGTTGATTTGAAAACCGTTATTAGTTTCAGGAAACTGCGTGTATGTGTGAATGTCCGTGTGCGCATGTGTGCGTGTTGGGGGAGCCATAAGGGATGGATGTGTATTCAAATATATACCAAATTTTTTATGTTGATTTTTGATTTTATTTTTTTTCCCCCAATTACCCATCTTTCACATTAGTGAGAAAACTGAAATACCTCTCCAAATTTAAGATGTTATCAATACTATTTTTTACAGCTGCAATTTTAGCCGTAGAAGATTAGGAACAGTAAAATCCTGATGCATGACAAATCGTATCTTTCAATTTGATTTGACATGCAGCTGGGTGCTTCAGTGACCCATACCTTGGTACGCCATGCCTTGTGTTTAGGACAAAAATGAGCCGCATGTGGGAAACGAACTAAAATTTAGCCTTCCCTATTTATTTATTTATTGGGTGTTGTTTTGGCTGCCCATATATAATTTATATCTTGTGCTTTGCCTACACTGCTGACTAATGGCAAAATTATATGCAAAGAAGAGACAAATTATGGTCTAGAAAGTCCAAATATATTGAGCAAAATAGCATTAAGCACTGATATTTTATTAATAAATATTTAAAATGGTTAGTGTTATATTTTATTTCTATATTTTATGTTGCTAGTTAGTAAAACTACTAACAGCTGTATATAAATACAACTAATAGTAATTAAACTTTTTTTTTCATAAACTAAATGAAAATAAATTGTTTTGTGGATTATTTGTTTTATATTGGTATCTCTATATATGGGGAAAAGACACTAAAGAAATGCCCATGCATTTCTTTAACTATTCATAGCTCTTCTAAACATCATTTGTGCACTTTAAACTTTCCATTACATAAATAAACTGCTGATTGAAGGATCACTTATCATTTCTTATGTGTTTAGAACAGCATAATTATAGGTGATACAAATGACACAAATGTTCCCAAACAGTTTTGTGCTGCTATAAGTCCTGAAACTTTTTGAAAAAGGCTGTTCTGTTGTGACAAATGTAAAATAACAGAAATCTGAATTTAGTTATACTATTCAGCTAGTAAGACAACAGAGTGAAAACTGAAAGTGTGTATGTATATACACACACTCCATTTAGCCATGTCACTCATCAACTTTAACTTGACCCAAATCAAGATTGTTTCCATATCAATATATTGTTATATTTAACTGTGTTTTTGAAATGCAAAAAAAAAAAGTTTTTATATCACATATTATTAATTGCACCTACCTTACAGCTATAGACCTTCCTTCTTCAGGGAAACACAGTGGAGCAAAATTCAATCCATTGATTCTGTGTCAGCACTAAACACCTCTATAGGGGGAGTGAAGCTAGGGGGTATTGCAAGCGTAAAAAACAATGTTTTGTGGTAATGGAGTGACCTTCAGTTGCTATAGCCTCTCGGTGAATCTAACGTGTCCTATTTGTGGAGCCGAGGGTTAGTGATTTGCATTGATTATCCACCCTTCAACAGATACATTTGAATCAATATGGCACGGCAGAGCAAGGCCAAACTGTGAGAAAGGCTGGATGGAATAGAGCAGACAAATTCCTGTAACACCCAGGCGGACAGGAGGAGCTGTAGTCCTTCTCACAGGCTACATGTACAACTACGATAGATTTTCTCATATATATACGATAGATTGTCTCACACATTAGGATAGAAACATATCATATATTAAGCAAATTAAAATGTGAAAATGTAATATATAACAGCATGAAATGAAAGTGTATATTAATGAAGTACCAGATGTCTTTATACTTAATATATATGTTATATGCTAAAATTTTAATCAAACTTCTTTTGTTATTGTCTGGTATTGCGTAGGAAACTTCATGAATATTTCATTCTTTGGAATGCTGAATTTATTAACTGTCAGTTTTAAAGTAGGTCACACTAAAATGATTTCAGACAGTAATTAATGCACATCTTACCTCTAGGATTGCCGTCTGATTCACCAAGAATGGGAATGATGGAATGGAATGAAAGTACTCATTCACACAAATCATTGTTCCATGTAGATCCACCTTATTTTTGTATCTAAACAAGTAGCTGGTCTGACAAATATTTCAGCTTCATAACTGCTGCCAAAAGCATAAGCATCCTCAATGAGGTGTGTGATTAAGTATGATGTGCAATATCCTCATTGGGTAGGTGTGAGCATTTTAATGCGCTGTCACAATTCTTTCTTGGCAGAAATAAGGAAGCATCCTCAACAGCCAAAGTTCATTTTCTTTTGAACATCCATCAATCATTATGTACTTTGAGTTACTTTGGTCATCATATTCACAAGCCAAAATGTTTTAAATTGAGCTCACATACTCAAATAGTGCCATTTCATGTCATTACAGAAGGACAGCCTATAAAGATTTCTTTCCAATAAACAGATTTGCAAATAAACTTAATAAAAACACATTTCTGCACTGCCTGGTGTTTGGATTTAGTATTATTTAATATTAAGAAAAAAATTGCCTATATAAGCAAATCTTGTAGAGTATAACAGTGTCTCTGTGTTTTTGTGTCTCTGCTGCATTTATTCAGTGTCAGAAAGAAAAAGAAGAAAAAGGAATTACATTTAAAATTTTATTGCATATATAAGCACTAGACCTACAATGACGTAGTTCCGCATGTCATGATATTGTTAATCTGGCAAAACTAAACCGCTAAACACTTGACTAGAAACTGAATCTTTGTATTATCGGATTAATTGTCGACCATAAACGACAGGTTAGGTGAGGCTGGGGAATAAAAAAAGCAACAAAAAAATTAATTCACTCAGAATGCACGCATTACTGACATAATTGTCAGTCGCGGGATGAATATTCTGAATACAAAATGTGCTCTTCGGCTTCGATACATATAAATTGGTGTTGTTGGTACCTGCTCTTACATCCATTCATATATCATATCTCCATTTCTTATTTTTTTTTCCTATAACCTTGATCATCATTAAACATGTCCTATGCCTTAACCACATTGCCCCTTACATTACAAAGCTACTTCTCTTGTTATATCCCCCTCCCCCCCCCAACCCCTGTTGCAAGGCCCTCTGCATTCTGCATTTCTTGCTTCTGGCCACTCAGTTATGGAATGTGTTTGTCACCCACAGTTAGAATAGCTGAATTGCAAATGGTATGGGGGATGGTGGGTTGTGCACCCCAAAGTCATGTTAAAAATTTGCATATCTGCCCAGCGACAGATATGAGTAGGGAACATCTGATGCCTCCCTCCTGTGACACCCATCCTCGATCACTCCCCTCCCTACCTCTTGCCACGTAAAGGCAGCCATTCACAATGAGTTGGTTGGTTCATAGAAAAAGACCCTTTATAAATGTATTGTGTCTCTTAAAAACAGTGGTATTCTGGAAGAACCTAAATGGAATTATCTGGATAGTACAAAAGAAACTGATTTTAGAGAGAACACTTTAGCTATGTTAAAGTGGTTAGACGTTGCTATTTAGCTTCTTATCCGATATGTATATCGTGCATTGAGATCCTACGTCACTGCCGATATCCTGCAGGACTAATAACAATCTTAAAAGATGCATTCTTTTATAAATTATTCTTTTGTGGATCTGTTTGGTGATTACAGGCGGGTTCATTTAAGTATCATATGTAGTTTAAGAATATATGTCCCCAGTATCTCAGTCATAAACACTGTCTAGAGTAAACAGGTGTACTTTCAAAAACATTTTACATAATTAAAAAAAAAAAAAACGAAATGACTTCTGTGACGAGAGAAATGAGTCTCCTAAATTTACCGTGGAAGTTATTTACGTGTATTCTGCTTCCAAACTTCACCCAATGGGAACCATTGAAGTAACCAAGAGGGAGTGAGTCAAACAGGTACCCACAGAAAATCTCACCCACTGAAGCCGTCCTCCATGAGTTTCATTCATGCCCTTGACACTTCTAAGGAAAACACTTGCATCCATTTTGCACAATGAAGGCTGACTATACACCTGCATGTCCCATGGGCACATAATGTGCTCACACTCCGATATGATAGCAATACTCAATAGTACAACAACATCTAAAATGGCACAATGTCTGAGTTGCTACAGTAATTGTATTGATGACAACGCATGCGATTCAGGGTCTTGGTGGACATGGAACTCAGGAAGCAGTGGGTCCAGAACAGGCGACACAGATTTTAGTATTACGAACTTCTTTGCTATTGACAGTGCTAATTGCTATTGCTATTTACGATTGCTTCATTAATGAGTTAAGTTCAGAATTCTGCAATTTGTGATTATAAAAAAATATATGAAATGATAGATAGATAGATAGATAGATAGATAGATTAGACTGTATTGTGATCCAAAGTTCAATTGTTTACATGAACAAAGGGACATAAAATACAGATATATAAGAATTTACTGCAGCGAACTAAAGTATTTTTATGAGGTTAGCCTACAGAAACTAAGTTAAAAAGGATGGAATTCATGAGAAATTGGGGTGAGGCTTTAGTAGGGAACATTAGGTACCATAATTGTTTGAAGTAATTTGTTCCACCTGTCTGTCATTTGCAGTACTCGTGAATATTCATTTGTTCTCTTGTATTTTGCCAGTAACCCTGAACTTCTGTAGGGTTTTATTTCATCCTCGGATGCTAGTGGAGCTAGGTTCTTGCATGTTTGAGTGTTTGTGTGTATTTTCCTTTTTCGTCTCTTGAAATATAACAATTTTACATTTGGTTATTTGAAGGTCTGTTTCCCACCTCTGTTCGCCACTGTATTCAGTGTGTTCCGGTAGTCCTTTTCTTCCAAGCCAAGCAGACCTTCCCATGAAAAAAAAAAAAAAGTGTATGTGTTTGGATCCAAACAGTCATATATAACGACTGTTGTGAGATATATCTGGACATATTTTAAACCAGAAGTTCATTCATTCATCTACTGATGGCTCAGATCAACATAATAATAATCAAATAACTAGAAACGACGAAAATTACTGAAGTAATTTTGAGATGGGCCTATTCTGCTTTTTTTTTGAGGAGCTGACGCAT
>JABFDZ020000037.1:9373095-9407468 GCA_019775955.2 Pollimyrus isidori
GCGCAAATTTGGCAAAAGTAGTTTTCTAGGTGAATAACAATATGGGCCTTTCATATACATGAATAGGCCCATAATAAGCATGACGTGCAAAGAATTTTTATATTTTGATGTTCAAAATGTGAAAAAAAATCCAATTCATATGTTTTGTAATTTTTCAATATATATCTAAAGGAATAATACTGAATTTAAACCTGTTGTAATGTAAATGTAATGAATGCTTTCCTAAAAATATTCTTTAGTTATTTTTCTATACCTATCAAGAAAAAGAAAAAAAAAATTAAGGTGAAATAACTTCATAGACACTTTTTTATCCTAACTATAGATCACGTGATTCATTTAATGCCTTCAGAGTCATGAATAATGAGTATCTGTCTTTAATTGGTAAGAGCAATGTTTTCTTTTTTCCTCCTTTCCCCAGCTCCTTTTTTTTCTTCTTCAGGAGCCTTAGATCCAGCACATCAAGATCAAAGGAGGTGTGACATGCTGTTCAGTTGCTGAGTGTGGGCAATGTTTTTCTGCTGTATATTATTTCTCTATGTTTCATGAAAGCCCACAGAGGCAGTTCTGGTTGTAGATGGTTCTGAGTGAAGAAGAGTGGATTTTAGGGCTCTAGGCAAAATTGAAAACTACACTTTCATGCAATACATGTGTAAATAAAGTCACAGCTGAAAATGAAGTGTTTCAAAATATTCAGAAAAAAACCTTAAACCTAAAGATTAATTCATGTGTTTTTCTTGTTAATAATTTATTTAACAGCGTAAAACTAATAACCATGATTAGTAGTTAAAGTGTTGCCTTCTTAATTATCATAACAGTGCAATTTACCACGATTAAGTCCGCATAAACTGAAAAATTGCAGATACAGTTTTTATCAAAACATGCTACATATTGTGATTCTTTCCTCAGTGCTTATTTGAAATGGTGTTACAAGTAAAACAGTTTTAATTAATAATTTTAAACAATCTGAACTCAATAATAGCAAAAAACTGTAACTGGAAGTCCAGAAGAGAGATACACCTTAGAACAAAATACTTAAAGTGAACTACTTCCAATTTGCCTAATGTAAATGGGAAAAGACTAATACGCTTAATATGAGATATTGAATAAAAGATCTCAATGAATTATTTTATATTCACAGACCAACCGGCCATCCCTGTTCACCATCACATATGGTACACTCCATTCACCAGTTAGATGGAACATTCCGCTCACCAGTTACATAGTTTTCCTGATAGAGGTTTGGCATTGGATATCCCTTGCCTGTAGCTGCCTCTGGGCAGATATGCAAATTCTGTACATGCCTTTTAATCGTTGAGGCCCTCTGTAAAAGAAGGGGCTAACACTACCTTGCATAGTTCAAGTGGCAAATGTTTTCAAATTAGCAGAGTATGACACAAAAAGAAAAGTGTGTGTGTTAAATGAACTAAAATGGCTTGTAGTGCATTTGTGAAAACATATATGTTTTATTCTAGACAAACAATAAATAACAACAATAAAAGATATATTAGAAGCAATAAATTTCTTTCGTTCATCCAGACGGAAAATAAAGATGTTTTTTTTCGAAAACAAATGAAACTCACATTTTTCATCAGCAAAGTAAATGGTGTACATTCTGAACAAAGAATTTGCACTACGAAAGCAAAAATTTTGCCTGTATTCCAGTTATGTTCAATCTGCCATATGGAAAGATCAAGTTGGGTTATACATTTCGTTTTACAATTCAGTGGAATTTGCTTATATTTTCTAAAAAAAAGAAAAAACCTTAGCATTTCGGTTTCTAAGTCTCACCTCAATGCATCGGAAGAGTCAGCAATCAGCAATGTACTAGTTCTTGCTTTGCGTTGCGTTTTAATTCTGGATCATCGTATCCATTGACCTACCTTCCATAAGTGGGTATTCACTGTAGGGTGAAGGAAGCCTGGAAGCCGTCCCAGGCTGCAGAGTGCATGTGGACTGGCATGCCCAGAACAGGATGCCAAAACATCAAAGGTCTCCTTCAGACAGAAGCATGGGGGAAATGTAGAAGTGCTTTTTTTTAGGTATCTCAACCTTGGGGAGAAAAACAGAGGAACCTGCATGAGGAAAACCCATGCCAAAATGGGGGGGTACACAAAAATGCCAAAGAAACTGAGCTGAGGACGGAAATGAAACCCATTAAGACTAACATATCGCAAATGATGCAGAATGTTCAAGCGTTACAGTTACGCTATTGTAATGTAGCATCTGTCGTGTTTGTCGAGGCCAGTCTTCTAAAATAATTAAATGTGAACATAGGCCAAGGTAGAATGTGTAAGGTGGACAGTTTGATAGTAAAGAATATTGTGATGAAAGCTCAAACACACGCACAGGTTTGTGATTATATCCTTGTGGGGACCTACCTTCCATAAGTGTATGTGTAATACATATAGACTATAGAATTGCCAGGACTGATAACTCTTGGCTCAGAAAGCACATTATGCTCCATGTCAAAGTTTTGTACCAACATTTCCCCACCGATCAGATGGATAACTGTGTCTTTCTTTCTTAAAATGTCATGTCTATATTCTATTTATGTTATAGTACAGTATATACGGTCTATTTATTACTTTATTACTTTTCATTTGTACTGTGACCGATGAGGAGGATATGATTCCATACATCATAAAACGGAATAAAGGATTTTTTTTACTTTTTATACATTTTCCAAGAAACAGTTCAGATATTCCTAAAGATCGATATATTTTGTCTATCCCAAGAAAAAAAATGAGCAACTATCTGGAAAAGAAATCAGTAAAGATGAAACTGTGAAAAACCCACCAAATCGAGTATTCGTGATTCGTGGTGGGGTGGCCGGTCTGTTTTGGTGGGAAATTACAGCAAACTGGCCCCTGTGTTTTTTACACACATTTCAAACGGAGGTCTAATGTGTCTCAAGGGCGGCGGAGCTAAAACCTGAATGGAAGCGGAAAAGAGCTAAAAAAACAGACAACAGTGCGGCCTTCAGCTTCACGGCTCAATTTCACTACATTAGAGACTGACATGTCCATTAGGTATTCCCTAAACTCTTCAACATGCTCCATTTTTAAAATATGACCCTTATCCCCCCCAACCCCCCACCAGAAGCATACCTCACACTGATTCACTAACTAATCACTGCACTAAAATGGTACAGAAAACATTCATTCATGCGGTAACACTGATGCAAATACCTAACTTATACTTATTAAGGTATGAGTATAAAAAATAGTGTTTTATGTACATTTAAGGCACTTATTGGATGTCAGTCAATCACAGGGAACACTTAATGTAACATGTTAAATCAGAGTAAAATAAATCTTTTCAGGCTGACTCACATTGAGTCAGCAACCACATTGTTTTGAGTTATAATGTCATGATCTTAACCACATGCATGCTGCAGGCATGCTGGATTTGGATAAACAACCAAGTCCACCTAATGAAAGTAAATGAAATTAAATTTGATTCCATGTGAAAAACAATTAATCTCATAAAGTACTATATGCTCATCTTATTTTTATATCTTGTTAGTCTTTGATCCATCTTATATATTGCTTTGTGAAACCGTTTGTGATATCTGAAACTGTTTCTGTCCTAATTCTATTGTTGTAAACCGAGCGAGTTTAGTTTATAGTAAAAGAAATGAGGTTGCAGACTACAGGAAGTTAGCAAGAACCGGTGACAAGAAGGTGCATTAAATTAAATAAAGGGGCAGCTGTAGAGTCTTTCAAGAAAATATATTTTTGTAATGGCTTACTGAAGTTTGCTGTTTAAAGTAGTTTGCATTGAGGGCCTCACGAAAAAGGATAACATGCAGAAGCTGTGTGCCTTAAAATATTTACACCTAAATTCATTAAGGTTTTTGGTTTTGGGATCTGCAAAACTACATATAACCAGGGCCAATTGTGCGTTAGTAATAAAAGATTACAGAAGCTGCAGGAACATAGAGATATGTGAATGGCTTCAAAGCCATGGTAGAATGCACCAATGATCTTATTCAGTCTCTTGCTTGTCGTCTCTTCAAGCATACATTATAACAAAGGCTTCCTCTTCCTTTTCCTAGTTGACAAGATACTTGAATATGTTCTGGTTTTCACATGGTTTCGCTGTAATTGCTTCAGAAAATAATTTCAAGTAATACCTGTGAATCCCAATGTCCCATATGCATGCTTAAGCAGAGGCATTTCAGGGATATGAGGGATATTCTCAGTGGCTTTAGTTTGGGTCATTTTTAGTTCTCACAAGTCACACATGACGAGGTGGCTGAAATGTGGGATAAGGAACACAATCTGGTCGCTTCGCGATGTGATACCTGCTGGTCTGACTTCTTCGGGGAAACTTCTCGACAATTAAGCAACGGGAAAGCCATCAGGCATCATTTATATCTCTAACACCTCTATCTAATACCTCAGTGTAAATTTGACCTTAATTTGTTGTATAATATAAATAATTAGCTGAATGAAATATTATTAGAATAAGTAATTTTAAATCATTTTATATATTTCATGGCAGGATTGCAATTACGTGCAGCCTATATACCGATAAAATGGGAGCTTTTTGTTCCTGTCCTCCGTTGTCATCTGGCTTTCTTTTTTTCATTTGTCTTCCCCTTTTCCTCTTTTTAAATTATTTTGTAAAAATAACGTGGGGAGGTAACACATCCATGTAAAGCACCTTGGGACGACTCATGAAAGGCGCTATATGGAAATATATACAATTGGATATAATTTAAATATAAGTTGGTCTTTTGATTCACCATGCTACTACAGCTGCCAGTTCGATATAATCTCACATGAAAAAAAATGCTAATTAATCCCACATGTTCTACACAAATGAAGTCACACACCTACTTGCATACAGAATATGTATGCAAACAATTTATGGCAATTAAAATAATAAATTTCAGTTCTCTAACTGTAGCCCCACTTAAATTTCTGTAAGCTAAACACCCAAGATTCTATTACAATTTATAAAAGTTTTTTTTCTTTCTCAAAGGTCAGTTTTATTAAAGGTAAGACAGTTTACAGATGAATATTTTGCTGATGGAATTCAAGTTATACACCTTCCTGAAGGGTACAAAAGCGTGAGACTTCAGCTGGAAACTATCTAGTTCTAAGCTTTTGTCTTTAGAAACCGTCCGTTACGTTCACCTATCACTGTTGGTTTGCCAAAAAATGTTATCAAAATTCTCCATTAAACACAAAACGGAAGAAGTTTTTTTGACAGCATGAAAAAGTAGAGGAACGTGCAATCAAAAAAAAAGAAAAGTCCTAGCCTCCGGAGAAAGGTGTGTTAGCAGAAAACTACAAAGGTGATTCAGGACTTTGATATCACATAAAATTAAGATCACAAGACAGAAAAGGTGATAATAAGGTGACTGCAAGGGTAGTTCATTTTACCCTGAGTGGTCTGTAGCTAAAAGCCATCTTTCATCTTATCACTCAGGGTAAAAAAAAAATTGCAAGAATATGTATTTTATTTTAATATTTATGAACAGGTTTTGAGTGTAGTTATGTTATATAGAGGGAAAAACTATATAAAAACCAAGTTTTTTTCTATTTTTCTGGACAAAGGAGTTTTGAGACAAAAATATTTTTTTGTAAAACTAAATGGGCACACATGCTGGGTAAAATCCCTGGCTTCTGCATTAAAACTTTTGCCATATTGAATACGTTTGCAACCAAAGCAAGGGAAAAAACACTATACTGTTTGTTTAGTTATGTATTTGCTTGCTGCATTGTCAATTCATTCTATAGTCCATCTTCCAATCACTTATACAGGGTCACAGAGCAGAGAAATCACGGGGCACAAGGCAGGGGACACATTGGATGGAATACCAGTTCATTCCAGGTCTGTTGATTTTCTCAACAAATTACAACAGTATTGTTTGGTGGTTAGGGGTGGCTGGTTGGATGTACTAGTTTTCCATACTTGAGGTTTCTGTCATGTATTGTCCAAATCATACAAATTAAATCCAAAACAAACAGTAACGGCAAAAATATATCAGAATCAGAGATTTCCCATACAGTATATCCGTTTTACATATCTGCTTATCCTATGCAGGGTCACAAAGGTCTGGACTGTGTCGTAGAAGCTACTGGTGGAAGGCAGGATGTAACCCAGGATGGGGCACCAATCCATCGCAAGGCATCATCCATACCCATTCATACCAGCAGACAATGTGGAGAACAACATGCCACCAGCAAGCTCTGCATATGTTATCTCAAACCATGTTTCCAGAGGTGTGGGGAACACGTCACCTCCTCTGATGTCTTTACAAATAAAAATAACCATCTGTAGACTTTCCATGACAGACTATACATGTTTTACATACTGTATATTTCCCACGGGCAATGTTATAGAATAAAGCAAAAATGTCCATTCTGAAAACAATTCCCTAATTCCTTCAAAGACATTGAGAAATAAGTCAATAACTGTACAAGTCATAGATGAAAAGTCCATTATTAAAAACATATGGGAGTTTAAAATGAGTGAAAATTACTGAAGCTTGGGGATATCAGTCAGGTTGAGCCATTTCAGAGATGGGTTTGACGAGATCAATAGCGTGAATCTGGGCGACATGTGCGCCCCGTCTCTGGGATATTGTTGCACATATGTCTGGGTACTAGTGGTGATCGGTTAGCTTAGGAACAGATGGCAGTGTGAAGGAGGTAAAAAAGAAAAGAAAGAATGGTAGTGAAATGAATTTGGTAATGAGAGTATTGAAAAATAGTTTCACACCACAGAAAATTAGATTGTGTGATAAAGAATAACCCTGGTGGAAAAAGCAAAGGTCGCATGATAAAAAGGCGAGAGACGGAGAATATACTGTATTGACACCCGTGGGGCAGACGCAGCGCATGATACACCAAATCACTGCATACCGCACCTCGTTTGAGTACTAATATTTAAATTTAAGTAACAGTTTGACTGTAGCTTTATTTTTCGGAAGTCATTTTCATTCAACTGAGCCTTATTATTTATCTTACTGACTTTGGCCATGCTTATTTAATTTTTGTCTTATCTCCTTTGGACGACTGCAAGTTATGTGTAATCCTTTACACATGCTTTAAAGGGTTTTCAGAACTGAAGCATTTTAACTAGCTTTGAAAGACATGTAAGATTTCTGTGGCATATATATTTAACATTGTATACCTGACTGTGCTTTTTGAAATTGTCATCATTTATTTGAATCCAATCACATAAAAAAAAGAAATGCTATACATTCAGATAGGGAACATGATATTCAGTATTTTAAGAAGCACTTTTTCAGTGGTGTGGGCTTGGTCAAACCTAAATTGAATAATGTTACATATGATTTCACGTACATCACTCTAATACAAGAAAGACCATAATTAAAAGGAAACATCTATCTATTTCTTTATTTATTCCAAAGGTGGAAAGGGCTGGACAATTCCAGGAGGAAACTGTCATTTCTCTGTAATGAATGAGAAACTTCAATGACAAAGTGAGGCCATTATACCAGAGAACATATTTTTATGTCCCGTATGTTTTTATTTTTTAATGATTCCATTGTGTTCTATGTATAGAGTAATGTGACAGAAAATTCATCAGTTTGATTCTTAAGCTACTGAATTATGCTTCAGCACACATTATTTAGCTGGAATCATACATAAAGGCACCTTATGGTATTCAAAATTCAGTCAAAATATACACTTTTTAAAGAATGTAAATTATACTGCAATTTTATTGTAATAAAAATGGGTCACACAACAGTATAACAATATAAAGTGAAAATTATGGAGCATGTTTTTGTGTTTAACCTTTTTCCTCTTCTCTGGAAAACATTTCCATTACATTTAGTCTTTTTTGAAGCTCTGCCTTTGAGGGTAGTGATTCAATATTGTATTGCCACAGGGCAAACCACTCGCATTGCAAAGCCTACTTGTATCATATACTGATTATACAAATAAGACAAATGTCTTTGTAATGTGTAATAATAAGTCCACTCAAAGGGTATTGTTTTAAATCTGGAGAATACTTTGCTGGTTATTTAAACAGGACGCCTCATAACCTGAATTGCACACATTGCATCTTTGTTTCACACTGGTCATTATCAGTACTTGTTTAAAACGCCAACTCCTAGGGTCAAACTCTACTGGTGTACCTGCATAATTTTTAAGTAACTAAAAACTCAGTAAACCAGTATAAGTATCTCCATACTATCAGATTTGCTGGGTATGGAAAACCCACTGCCGGGTTCCCTACATTCAGAATATATGGTTAATTGACTCTTTTTTTCATGGTATTATCTAGTGTGCTCTCACTGATTTTGTACAAGTGACATTTACCCATGAATTCCGTTAAGTCATTCTAAATGTGCATCTTGAAGCCATCTTTGTTAATTCCACTGCTGCCTTGTGTATGTCTGTGTCCTCTTGACATTTCAACCCACTGACTCTGTGGTCCATCAATCATCACACAGCCGTCTTTAAGGCTGCGTGTTTTTTTTTTTTTTTCCAGTGGTCACTGGCCAGCCTGCTGAGATTCATGCAACAAGTCCTCTTAGGTCAGATTGAATTCTTTACTTATGGTGTATGTACTGTACCACTTTCAAAATTCCACTGTCATGCAAAACAGAAACAATATGAGTCTTATTCATATTTTCCTACATTTGCTTCTTTCTTTGTGCATTTTCCCACATTTTCTTTTTGAATAAATAACATAATCTATGATGATTGGGATATTTCATTCTTACATCTATTAATTGTAAATGGTAGATATCCATCCATCCATCCATCCATCCATCCATCCATCCATCCATCCATTCATCTTCTTCCCAGTCACCGTGATCAGGGTCATGTGTGCCTGGAGCAGGCAGCATAAGCTGGGAAGTCATAAAGCGGCAGAACTAAATCCAAAATATCAGAGGAGATAATTATTCGGGTGCTCAGGTACACGAAAACCATTATCCTGCTCCTTAGTGGCAAAGATATTCAAGCTATCATAAAATACACACACGCACACACTTTTTTTCTTAATTTGTTGACACAACCACAAAAAAAAACACATTTGGCTAATCAGTATCTCATCAAATTATTTAACTAATTAATTGATTCAATTAAGTGAGCTGATGGCAAAATTTTCCGAGCATTTGGGATGGATGTGGAGTCCCTGAGACCTAAACTGAAGTGGTGTTTTCTACTCATTCAACAATATATCGTAGGAAACCCGCCTGTTCATTTGCATATACTCTAATGTTATTTTTCATTTGATGAAATTTTTTTATTTAATTTTTTTCTCCTTACAGCACCACATTCACATCCAGAGATTATATTAAATGAAAATCAATAAACGTTGCCTTTTTCAGGATTTGAACATGCTATACGTTATAATGCTCCATGCTTGTCATAATATTACATCAGATAAGTAATGTTTAGAGTTTTGAAAATTAAACATACCAACCTAGATGGCCCGGAAACTGGAAACCAATGTAATATTACATCACTCATCAGTTGTACACTGTTTACAATAAATAAATAAATATCAAGCTTTATTTTATGGCTGCTTCTTTGCTGATCATATGCCAAAATCTAAATTCCATATGAATTTACATTTTAATTAGGTTTTTGACAGAATGAAATGAAACAAGCTAGTGGCGTGTTCTTAAATTCAGGATGGCAGGTTACTGGTCTAATAACAATGTATAAATAAAATAAATGTGTTGCTTTTTCCCATTTTGTCCCCCAGATTTGGAGACTGGGGATGACTGTCGCACTTCACTAGCAGGACTATTCCGCAAAACAGTTGAGGGTCAAGAGTTCTTTGGAAAAAGCTTGTCCTTGGATGGTCCTCTAGTTGCTACCGGCAAGCAGGAGGTCTTTGATATGACAGATCTTGGTGAGGTTCCAATAGGCCCCTGAGTCCCTCAAGCTTCAGCCAGGCCTCAAGGAGATGTCAGACTTAAGCAAGGCAGATTGAGACCCTCCGGCATGTTAGGAAATAAATCGTAAAATTTAGCATTTTAAAGGATAAATTCCGTGAAGTACTCTAACAGGCACAAACAGGGAAGGAAGTGCAGCCACCAGCCATCAGGACCAAAGGGGTAACATGATAGAATCTGACCCCCCAGTCACCTAGGGAGAGAAAAAAAATAGGCCTATAGCACCTTATACAGAAATGTCTCTCGAACCAGAAATAGCCAGAAATAGTGGTTGATTTTTGCTGGTGCTGCACAGCATGTGCCAACTATCAGTTGTTAAACCGAATCTAGTTCTCAGGGTCCCACTACAACCCTTTGCGCTCATTTGTGGAATTTTATCACATTGTAATAGGCCTTTATCAGAACAGTGCAGCACAGAAAACGATGTCATCGCTTTGAGTCAATTGTTATGTTATACAATGTGATAACCAGAGGCATTTTTTTTTAGTATTTTAGCTGATGCACTATTTTGTGCATTATGCTGGATGAAAATCCTGAAATGTATATGAATATTTTTTACTATAACTATAAAAATTACAAGGCATCGTTATAATTTATATAAGCATCTATGACCCACTGACTAACAGGCTGCTTGAACAAAATACTGAAGTCTATGATTTGTAAATTTGTTCACTCTGACCTACATAATTGGTATAAGCTTGCCGATTCCCAGGCCACCTCAGGGTTTTCCCTGTCTAGGCTGTTATACGGGTATCAATCTAAGGGGATTTTGGTCCTATTAAGTGAAACCTGGAGGAGGATTTAAGTTCCAGTAAGAATGAAATTCAATATAATGTGGACATTTGAGCGCAACTTTATAGACTGAGGCTTTCTGCTTCAGGCACAGAAACATTAACAAAGCCTGTATAACAGGGGAAGCCATATCTGTTCCTTATTCAGTTAGTCTGTACCTCTTCCACTCGATAATGTTTCAAATAGTAGGAGCCTTTTGTGGTCACCCAGCATTTGTGTTAACGGCCTTCTTCAGTAAAAATGTATGTTTTTTTTTATTTCAAGCTATGAAACTTGTTTATTCATAGTGTCTCTGGACCTACCCAAGATATCTTAAACATCATCAGAACATCTGTCAAAAGCTGACCCAGTATCAATAAATAATATAATTATAAAAATGGAAAAAATACGGCAGAACATTTACTTTTATTTTGTAATTCTTTCCTTCCTCCCTTCCTCATTCATTCATTATTTATCAATATTAACGAATTTGTTAATATTGTTTATTTGATTTTTTTAAATGTATTAATAAGTAGAATTGTTTGGTGATGTACAAATACAATAAATTTATAAACAATATTTCCACGAAAGAGTGCTTTGCTAATCGAAATGCTAAGTGCGTTGGGAACTAACTGGCATTACCTGACACGAGAGCCTCATGTATGTTAGTGTATACAATACTTTAATCTCATGAAAATATAGTGAATAGAGCGCCATTTTGATTTTGTTATGCTGTCTCTGCTTACTATCTTCTAACATTTTAAAAGATTATGTTAAATTGTCAAAATAATTGGTAAAAATCTAAATAATAAGATAAGAATCAGCTCTAATGTTCATACGTTTTGCATTTTCATGACTGGAGATGGCGTAGATCCTGTAGAAGTGAAGAGAAGCGACTATGAATAAGGCAGTTCAAAACGGGTATCTGATTTACGAAAAACCCGACTAATGGTCAAAAATATAAATACAAAAAATGGGATATATCCAATGGCAAGCAAAGCAAAGTTACCAAAAGCAGGTGTCTCTGCTTGGGCCATCATCTCATGCGGTTGGGTGGACATTTTCACTGTTGATTCTCTAGTGTGGGGCTCGAAGTTCGTTTCAAAGGGCTATTGATTGTCAATAAGACTGAATATGGGGTCATTCCCAGGCAGATAAATCCTGTGTGGACAGCTCCTAGTGCTGAAGGTGCTTCTCCTCACAGCAGTCCATGTACTGTAGTGGTCTCTGGGAGCCGTCCATTAGCCCCTTCCACACTCCACGCCCAAGTCTCTCAGAAAGTGCACCAGGGTTATGCAGTGACCTGCTATCTCGCACCATAGCCAGTCGAAAGCAGATGGGTGTACCGTGACTGTATTTTTTTCTGGTTATAACTAGTATATAATTGTTAAATTAATTATTAATTTGGTATTTAGAGGTTTAAACCAACCAAAATACTTCTTTAATTGTTTAAATGCACAAGATGGTGTGGCATCTATTTCTACATCTGTATCTACTTCTGAATGGCCATGGGATAGCGATGACACTATAAGAAGGAAAGATTTTCTTTTTTGTCAAATAAAATGGGCTTTTATTACCGTAGCCTTTAAGATTTTTTGTTTTAAATGAGAATGCTGATGCTGACCAGGACAGCAATACCAGATTTAGAGGCTTGGAGGCCGTCTTATCACGGGTGCAAATAGGATAGCAAATTGGTGGCATGCGGCTGAATGTAACGTATCCCCGGAAGATTGGCGATTATAAAGAGGCTGAGACCACCTACAGGTATGTCATAAAAGGCTGCTTAGCCACAAGGACCCAGGATGCAGTGAGTCATGAATGGGGATGGCAGACTTGATCCTAGGCTCAAGGTGATGTGATCATAATATCACAGTGCCTTGGCAACCATTTCAGAGGCTTTTTTTAGACAGAGGCATTTTGTGTTGTTGCCAGGGGCACAGTGGTGGGGGGGATTGGAGGGGGTGTTGGGACAATTCCATGAGACTCTGAGTGACAGGGTTCTGAAAATTTTGGAAAATAATTAGATTGGTTTGGGATTGGGGACCTATATGCTCTCTTGGGACCAAAAATCTCCAAATGGTCCAGACCTGAATGTCCAAAAACAGACTGTCAGATTTACTCCTCATATCAGATTCAACAACCTAGCCTCCACCAGTTTGTAGAAGTAGGATTTAAATAAATTACTAACAGTAGCATATACTGCTGTTCTAGCTTTGCTTACATGTTTTAAATACATATATATATATATATATATATATATATATATATATACGTTGGTGTTACAGACAATAGTTATAGGATCTCCCAATGCTCCCCTGGGGTATATGAGTTCCCTGTAGAATGTGCTTGGCGAAGGTGGAACTTCATGCTGTGGATGTTACATCCCCTTGATTTTTGCCGGAGAACCACCACAGGAAGAGATCCATCTAATGCTGGCCCTGTTCCCCCCAGAGATCATCCTCGAGGGGCAGCCCAGAGTGCACAAGATTAATGTTAGGGATGACGAGGGGGGCCGAGGCCACAGCCAGCTATGAGAGGGCAGCCCTGCCACGGGTGCGAGGAAGAGGGCTAGGTAGGGTGATTATTGAAAGGGTGGAAGTGAGAATTCGAAAGCTAATAAGTGTAGTATAACTTGGTAGAGAGACATACTCGTTTTATTTCTTTAATTAAAAACATAGAAAAATGCACTAACTGCTCTCTCTTGTCCTCTTCATTGTTCATCTGCAGTAATAGGAGGGAAAAGGGTAAAGGCTTTGTCAGGATAAAAGTCATACTTTCTATACTGAGAAGAAGACAGCTTTTTTTTAGAATAGTGACAGGAAAGATGCCACAATATCTTGTTCACAGCTAACAAACTACATTAAAATGAGATAAATGCACTCAGGACGACATGGAGCCAACAAGTAACATGGCATCCATTTAGAGTTCCTGTCCACTTCTTCCTGGCTACAAAGGGAGGAAACCTCATGTAGTTTGTACAATATCTTAGCCTGTATGGCCTGGCTGGTGTCAAAAAGTTCTGAATGATGGGTCTAGTAAATATATAATTTTGGGCAATGAGCAGAGTAACAGCTAACAGACGAAATAGAACAAATGTAGCTATACCTTCATAAGAAAAAAATACATTTTCTTCCATAATTTTTTAAATATATATTTTTATATATAATTTCAACTGTATATAACTGTAAGTAAGAAAATACCTTTGTTTGTTGTAATCCTTTTGATGACAATAGTGTCTAAGTTCATGTGTGAACTATGGATTGTGTGAAAAGTTGGATGTCAAATGAGGAAAAGGAAGAGCCAGTCACCATTATCTTTCCCTCTCTGATTGTGCTGAAATGTATGCGGTATATTGCCATAATTTACTAAGAAAGCAAGAATTTTTACTAGCTAAGGACGGGTTGTTTCGGATCTCCACTAATGTGTCTTTCATATTTATTTATATATTTATTTTTATTTATTTGCAGAACATGCAAACGAATCAGTTCCCTAATGTCCCAAATAGTAAAGCTGTCCCACCTATAATCTCTGTGTCTTTGTGTTGGGAAAACAAGAAAATCCTTTCTGGCAGGGGTAAATTTAAAGACATAGGACTATAGTTCACTGGTATTACCATTTCAGCATACTAAGCTAGGCATTTCATTAGAACAATTTCCAGATTTTAAGTCAGAGTTGCATCATATGTGAATACTTACTTAGCCTGGGTGTATTGCATGCTGCATTAACCTAGTGTAGCACCATGCAACATTAAACTGATTTTACTCTAAGCATTACTCTACACTCAAAGCTTTGGTTGCCATGAGTGGCCATAAAAGAAAAAAAAAAACCTAAAAGATATATTTGCATAGAACGCCTATAATCACTGAAAGACGTAAAAAATTTTAGTGCTTAATTTACTATTAACATAGCATAGGTTCTGGGCTGATGTGGGCCCTACTAAGATTGAAACCAAACCTCTGCCCTTGCATAAAATAAAAAAAAAAACTTTTTGTGTATAAATCATCCAATAGTTGAATTATAATGCTTTAGTAACTTGAAAGCATTGATTTAAATCGATAGGAATGCATCTTTCGTTTAAAATACAGTTATATATAAGTATATCTATATAATTATCAATTTTTTCATAGTTGGAATCAGATAAGACCACATGCTTCGGGGTTGTGGGACCCAGGGTTGTCATCAATGCTCACAGACAGGCATATCTGAAGCTACTGAGTAACTGGGCAAGACACCAAAACCCAGCAGAATTAAGTACCAAAATCCTTACTAAAGTGAAAGTGTCAGGTGCAGTTAGCATCATTCTGAGCTCTATGTGCTTATGTACAGTCTCTTGACATACCCTTTAAGACAGAATAAACATTTTCTTTTCCATTGTTGGTTTTTTTTTTTTTTGCATTTTGTCGCCGGCTTCCAAT
Source organism: Pollimyrus isidori (assembly GCA_019775955.2). Classification (NCBI taxonomy): domain Eukaryota; kingdom Metazoa; phylum Chordata; class Actinopteri; order Osteoglossiformes; family Mormyridae; genus Pollimyrus; species Pollimyrus isidori. The sequence goes on from JABFDZ020000037.1 coordinate 9,388,180, forward strand.
GTGTAGGATAAGTAAGCATGCACAGGCCTTTGTTATTCCTTCCTTACTCTTCCATTGTGTTGCTTTTAATGTAACGGATCTTCCCTGGCAGCTAAATGAAGGTAAGTCACGACGTAGCAAATGAGAATGGTCTTTTCTGTATGGAACTCCATATGAAAACGTCTAAGGTCGCTGAAGCAATCCTATTTCACTCTATCCATATTTATATGACGTGGTACTTCTTTATATGTTTAACGGCACGACCTAATAAAAGGACAGATCACTATCAAATATTAAATGGACCAGGAAATTCCTGGCCAACCATGATGCTGACACAACACTATCCAATGTAAAGGGGACGTCAATGTAGGTCATTATTGTATTATTAAAATGAATAGCAATATTTATTACAATGAAATGAGAAAGCACATAACTTACTTTGCAAAAATGCAGCATGTTTTTTAAAGGGATTTTCAGGGTCAGCAAAGTGCCATTTAGATATAGTAAACAGAAGAGGCAATTTTATTTCATTTAATTCGGTTAAGATAATTGGATAATTACCGTCATGTTGTGCAGGGTCACTTATTGCATATTATTAAATCATTACGCAAAATCCTGGTCAATTCACACCGAAGGTAAAAGGCAGCTGATATGTCTGATATGTAATCTTTCTACATTCATGCACTTAAATTACTTTTAGTATTTGAACTGCAAATACTGAAACAGAAATGACCAGTGAAGCAAAGGCCACATTCACCATTAATGGCCCTTGATGGATGAAAAGCCTTGCTTATCCCGCAAACTGTGCTATGGAAATTCAGTTTTCAAGAAAAACACTAGACCTCACTGGCAATATGAGCTTTTGATGTGCACCGAGAGAGGAGACTATTCAAAGATGTGCAGCGTATTACATTTCCTAAATTTTTCTTTATATTATCTTCTACTTTTGTTTCAAGCCCCTTAGTCTTGTCTTGCTCTTGCATGTTGCCGTAATTCTATCCTTTTATTTATTTTTTTAATATTCTTGTACACATTATTTTGCTTTTTAACAACGCACGTCTTTAAGACAACACAAGCTACTAGTTAAAGCACATGTATGATTTATTGCGCGCATGGTCGTGGTTCAAATGGATGATTGCACCGGGCGCCTGCATTCTTTACATCTCAGAAGTCAGAGGATTAATCCCAGGTGTCAGCATAAATAGGATCACACAGTCAAGCTATTGCCGCGCTAAAAGAGTTCTGAGCGGATTCTAGTTGCCCCCCACGGCTCACAGCAGTTTCATGCAGTGGGAGAGAATAAACCAGATAATGGGTTTGTGTGTCACACAGTGGCATGTAGGTAACAAACAAGAAGTCGATTATATTTCACAGGGAAGACTCTGCCGGACCATCTGTATTGCGAAGGACTGGGGCATTGCAAAGTCCACCCGTCTGAATGTAAAGGGAGCTACACACTAATACAGGCAAAACAATAAATGTGCACACAATAACATTTGCATTTGAAAGTAGAAATATGCAATTTGGCAGGCATAACGGGGCAGGTCAAATCTGGCCCACATTCTCACTGAAAAAAAAAAAAAAATCATGCTCTTGTGAAAATCAGCAGCTCACTGGTATTCACAGTAGCTGGGAATTTAGATGACATGCAGAGCAGGAGGAAATAGCATTTAGTGACGTGTTTGTCAGAGTATTGTCAGTGAGATAAGGATTACACAAAAGACGGGGAATAAAAGAAACAATGAAGATTTCACTGTCTGATGGAGGATGATGAATGTCTGGCATTTGAGAGGTGGCAAATATAAATTTCATATTGCTTATCCTGTCATCAGTGAATTATCTACTTAAATTAAAACAAAGCAGCTAATCATAAGATAAACGGCAGACTGTACCAGACCAGCTTGTACCTCTCATACTCCAGGCTACTGCAGCACTGAATATTTGCCTAGTTCTGCTGCTAGTACTTGGTTTACAATTAATTGTTCTGCTTATTGTATAAAAGAGTGGGGTTTTCTAACAACATATCCTGGTAAGGGTCACGGGGACATTTAATAACTTGCATATTACAAGTAACAAACTGTAAGTGAAGTTAATTGGTGGAAGTACGTTACGGTGTATGACGAGCTTGGAGTGGCTTGTGTGTAGAAGAGCCAGGAAGGTAAGTGCTCTTGAAGCACTCAATGTGGTGTTATTTACTGAATTTTTACTTGCAAAACAAGTTTAAATTTTTAATGTTCTTGGAAATTTGAATTGGGATAAATCTGCAACAGCAATTATAAGGGTCTTAACTGTAATCTTATAAGTTACTTTCAGCATGTTAAATCAGCAACAAAAATAGTAATGAGTCATACTCTAAATTATTCACAGTAGAGCTCAGATCCTAAACTGCCACCCAGAAATTGGGCACAAATACCGTTTGAAAGAGATTCATCTAAAGATCCCGATTTTTTGATACTGCATTACTAAAACAAACCATTTGTAATTATGAATACTGTAATAATAATACAAATACTGTAATCATAAATTAATTGTGATGCAAGACGTGCTTTACTCAAAAATGCCAACTTTTTAGCAGTGACTCAGACTGGCAGCCCTATAAGTAGTCTTATTAAATTTCATTCGCAATATTGGTCACATGTCCACAGTTTGAATAGTAATTATGTAGGCATTGTCAGAATTTACCTGCTAGCATTGTAGTGACTCATAAAGATCCAATGTCATATACAAACTTACAAATGAACAACACTGCTATCAGTCACATATTTTTACTGATTTTTACTTTTATTGACTGAAAAATGCAAAATAAGTACAACAGCAGCTGGTTAAAGTACAAATTATAACTGTACCATTTTTCTTAAGATTTCTTTTGACATTAGTTGTGTTCCCTAAAAAACATGCTGTTCTTCTCATGTAAAATAAAGATACCCAGGTGAGTAGTTTAGCATTATGATGCAGCTCATGCCAGATGAATCCCATGTTTAGTAATAAGATCGGAAGAAAAATGTCTTCTAAAAGCTGGAAAATAAATGAAGGACCTTTAACTACATTGAGTGAATGGGACCCTGATAAATAATTCCAAGTGCTGCTTAACCACCTCTCCTCACAGCAAGCCCCTAATATGATCCCACAGGAGTTTAGCTTGCGTAAAGAAAAGATATCTTTGCATTCAGAACAGTACATTCTAATACTCCCTTGATAATTTGCCTCGTTTCTTCCATTTTTATTCGTTTGAGTTAATACTTGATTATTTACTATTATGCGATTTAAAATCAATGCAAGTGTAGTTATTTCTATATATTCCAAATGTACTCCGAACGGATGATTCTTTATACTGCTTATACATGAAACCAATCTATATGTATATTTTTCACTGATAAAATTAAGGTTTTTCTGTTACTTTCTTATTATTTTGTTTCAAAGCTGTTATCACTGTTATTTTGAACTATATATTCATGTTTTTCTGTAAACTGCACATCGGTCGATAGTCTTCATATATAATATAAGATCACATAACTTTCCAACCCCTGCACTTGCCCTACATATAATATAAATGGATGTGAATTTTTACTATACTCCCACTGCTCCATTCAATTAAAATTACCACCAACAGAGAAATGCTTAATATTAAGTATTTTTTCAAGAAACCTGAGAGAGGTCATGGCAGCCCACTATTGCCTAAATTTCCCAAAACACTCTGTTTGTGGCTTTACTTTTAAGGCTTTGATTACTAAATATAAATATTGTTCTAAGTTAAAGAATTTCACTTTTATCAAATACTGTTTGCAATCATGAATTGAAATAGCTGTGTTTTAGGGCATTTTAATTAAGTTTATAAGGTCAGGGGGTATATAGGCTACTTTATGCACTTATATATGACTTATACATAAGAAAAATATATAATAACCTCCATATATCTCTGAGCAAGGTGAAATAATGATTTATATATGGTGAAGTCACTCTAATAGAGAAAATTGAAATACAAATATTTTATATACCTTTCTACTGAGTTTCTGTAACCATTTCCTTCAAAGTTGGTAAGGATTTAAATATGTATTTCAGGTTTATTAATTTATCAAAACTGTTGTTGTAATTAGGTGCATTTATTTATAAACTATATGAATTAAAGGAAAGCAGAAATCACATGGTGGTCTTGTTTTTCATCCTGAACAATATCCCTGCAGACATCTGTAGGCAGCTATGGCGTCTGCATTACAGCTGTGTGATGTTACCTCTGCAGAGACCTGCTTTACACTCGTGTGTTCTGACCTCTGGTGCTTCCAGCCTGATGTGATTGACTGTTCTGAACTCAGGACCAAGCATTTGCAACTTGTTACAAAACACCTGTGGTTAAAACTCCAAGAATGCTCTCTTTTGTGCAGCATTATTCTTGTGTATATATCATTAATTGTGAAAAGTCTGTGTTAATATTTTTCATGCATAAATGCATTCCATCCATCCATATATCAATCCATCTTCCAAACCGCTTATCCTATTGGGTTGCAGGGGGTCAGGAGCCTATCCTGGAAGCAACGGGCACGAGACAGGGAACAACCCAGGACAGGGGGCCAGCCCATCGCAGGATAGCATTCCAAATGCATGAAACTGAATATCTGTGAAAAGTGAGTTTGTCAGTTTAGTATTGTTAGTGAGTTAGTAATAATAAAAATAAAATAATGTTATTATTATTATTATTATTATTCCATATGTACAGAGTATTTCATAAACATGTGTCTTTTGTTCCATCAGCTGAAAGATTTATTAATGCTATAATCCACTTAATACAGATCTCTAAAATATATTCATAATGGTAAAACATAATAGCTAAAGAAAATGTCAATTTTACTGTTATTATTAGGTACAGTGCATGCACAATGATTCTCCTAATGTGACAACTATGTCCTACCAAAGTCATGTCCTACCAATGAAAATAACGCTGAAATTATGCTGCTGTAAAAGTATGATTTTATATCTATTACATCTCGCAAACTTGACCATTTTGTTACCATAGCAATTGTAGTAATCATCCAATATACCATATATTTGTTGTCTCGACCACTAGCATATCATCACTGACTTTGGATAATACTAAGTAAGTTAATTAAGTCCAGTTCCCCTGAGACAGGAACCAAAGCTGTCTTTATCGATCCATCAAACAGGATATTAGTAACTTTTTGGAGAACAGAAGAGGTTCTCTTTACGTTTTAAAGTGTTTCTGTTCATTTACATCTTGTTTATTTTTTATTTTTTCTTATGAAACATACATATAAATATGAAGACACTTTATATGAAACATACTATTAAAAAAAAATGAAATCTCCAAAAATGCATCCTGTTGGTCAATACATGGAAAACAGTTGCATTAACTTAAGGGTTAAATTACTAAAAACAACTCTGTCTCATAATCCTATTACATATGAAAAATTATTTAACACTGAGATTGTCTGTGTCCAAAAATGTCATATCAGTGCCAGATATTGTGCTTGTGTATATCTGTTTTATTTTCATATACATTATTAATCATCATTGAAATATATATGAATACAGATGCCTCTGTTTAATTTTTCTCTAATGCATTGTAGCAGAGAAGTATATAGTATATTTTTAGCATGTTTATAATTACAAGCATCTAAGAATTAATTACTTTCGACCAGGAACTTCCTAAGCTGCACACCTTGTTCACTTTAATCTTAGGAGGCACACAGTAACAACATAAAATATGTTGAGTATTAATGACTAAAATGAACAAGATTAAGATCTAAAATCTATTTATAACTTTCTTCATTTAATAAACTATTATTTTTTTCCATTTGTATGTTGTTATTTGTTATTTTTCCTACTGGTAGTTCTCCACAATGCATGTATTAAACAGAAGCCTTTGCTGATTCGAATTACTGACCATATATGGGGCATTTTTTTTAAAATGTCTATTTTTGTTCATTGAATAATACTGTATATACCACATATAAAATACACAGAACAATATAAACATGACCAATATATAACTTGATATATAGTTACTGTACTGGAATGATATTTTTCAGAATAAAGTTAACAATAACAAGCTAAACTGAATTATTAAAATAAAACCACAAACACAAAAGGAAAGCAGAAAAGGAATGGCCTGTCTTAGACTTGGCATACTTTCTCAACAGATGTGCATGGATCTTGCAATCATGATAAATGAGGAAGGGGCAACTCTGTCAGCACACAACGGATAGTTTATCCTGATAAAGATCCCTATGATATCTCCATTTAATTAAATTTACATGTTCCAGTTTTTGAAGATTCAGATTAGAAAATACAGAAAAATCTCTCACTTAAATGTCAAAAGAAATCAGATATATTAATGTTAGATAAAAAAAAAAATGTAGGGCAAGCACGTCCTTCTTAAAAATTGACTATTTTCAGACATTTTTTTATAATACTTTTTCAAGCAGAAACGAGGTGGATTTATACAACAGAATTAAGCATGATGGACCATTAGCAATTAGATTTATTGCATGAGTCATACATTTCATAATAAAATAAACTTTATTCCATTGTTTTTACTATCACTTCTATAAATAGTATAAAAAAGTTAAATTGTAATAATTAAGTGTTTAACTCAGAAGAACACCCTGGATGAGATTCTGGGTCAACGTAATGTTGGAATTAAATTATGTAATTGTTAATCACAAATTTATTTTTGAATATTTAATTAGTAAGAAAGATTGCACTATAGGTGTAATCGGCTTGTCTTAAAAAATAATTACTCTCTGACAGATTCTGTGCAAACACACCTTATCTAAAACATTACATTATGGCATCTAATCTGGGCTTCTTTGGGGGGGGGGGGGGCAACTAAAACAACGAGGCAAAAAAAATTCTTTGCTCTCAAACAGAAATATTTCGTGTGTACTGTGTCTGACGGCAGCTGCCACGCGCATGATGTGTAACTAGCTGTGCAACACAAAATCAGGGAGTATTAGTGTTCGGCGTGACCCTCATCATTAACAGGATATGACGCCACCTGGGGTTCCATATTCACAGATCGCCGCAGGACACGGGGATAGATGGGAAAAAAGTTTTCCATTCGATTGTTATTTGCACTATATAATTTTTTTTTTCTTTAAACGAATCATCATTACTGATTCAGTAAGGTGTGTTAATTTGATAATCAGAGATCCACGCAGAATCCTTTTAAACTGAAAAGTAAATGTAACATTCATTCAGATAGAAAATGAAAATGTTTAAGACACAAATAAGTACATAAATAAGTAGTTATGTTAGTGGTGTATTATTTTATTGAAATCAGCTACTTTGAACAATATGAGCTTTGTCATTAACTGGCATGAGTCATATTTTCGATTAATATATTTATATCTTTATTATGTTTATTTTTTATTTGGTAGTTACAATCATATATAACTACAAAACTGCTTATTCCCTTATGTAATTTTACAGTAACCTGGTTTTCATGTGTTTTTATGGCATAATAGAAAAAAAAACATACTGTAATACAAAAAATAGGAAAATATTTACATTGTAGTGGTGGAATATCTAAAACTGAGTTATGAGTCCAATTTAATAAATATCTTTAATATTTAAATAAATCTTAATGTCTGGAATACAGAACGTTGTTTCAGAATTCAGAAAAGTACAAGTTATAAAGTTGATGCCCTGAGAGCTAATGCACATGCATACAATGTATCAATGGTTTAATTGTAGCAATTACCAACTCTACTTTCCAATTTTGTCTTACCCTTAACAGCAGAGCTTCCTTCAAAACTCTCTTCATCATTTCATCAATTTTACTCACAGATTCCATAAAAATGCAGATATACCAAAACCATGTGAGGTAGAGAATAGACTCATTGAGGCTGATTCGGTTTGAGGAAGTCATGTGCGTTTTACTAAAGAATATGAAAAACAGTCTAAAGATCACACAGGATGATTTGGAAAATGACTCTTGAAGGCAGAATTCATAGGAATTCAAGGGGGATTGAAAGATCAACCCTACCAATTTAATGTCTTAATTCAACAGACCTTTTGAATTAAAACCAATTGTACCATTTATATGTCTGTGGAACAGGAAATTATATAGGGCTGTGCAGAATATCTATATTTGAAATAATTTCTAGTCATCATTAGTACTAATGGGGATAAAGATGGGGCTGACAGAATATAACTTACAGAAGGAAAACTGCCATTTTTGTGAGATGTAAGATAAAACAAGTATGCTTGTCTATTGCTAATGTAAATTTCAGTCCAGGCTACTCAAGCCTAAAAAGGGAACATATCATTTTTTACATACTGAGGGGTCACACATCAAACTAATAAATGTGCAAAATTCTACCCACCTAAATCACACTAAAGAGTTAGCTGCAGTACCACATTCCTCCAGCACCAGACTCCAAACATTTCCTCTATCCTCTACCTGGCACAGAACTCCTCCCAAACCTCTATCAGGTGTGTTGTTCTGTAATATTGATGGAAAAAAAGTCAAGTGGCATTAAAAGTATGACTCTGCTACGCAGAGCATTGTCATAATCCACTAGACCAGATCTGGGGACTCCTCTGGCGTGTGGTCTCCAGAGGCGTATGGGAAAATTCGGACTAATGCCTCAATAATAGTCAATTTCTTCCACTTATGTGCATATTTTACTGGAATATCTGTAAGCAGTTTCCATATTCTTCTTGAGTTCTGCCAAGGCCACAGCTAGTTATTGCAGAAATTTCACTGTATACAATGTAGCAAATGACACAATGAGATAACCCACTGCACAAGCAATGTCCCTATAATGTAGCTATCACTCTGGGAAACCAAATGGAAAATTATCACAAATGCAGTGGTTTGGAGAATACAGATTTTTCCATGGACCATTTGAAGTCAAATATGGTTTCAAATATAAAGGGAGTGGTTCCAAAACTATCTAGAAATTCATTAATATGACATCTCAATGTTAAGATACAACAGTTGTAGTCACATGTAATAAGTCTAGAGGACATTTCCATAGTTTCACTGGACAATCTTTTTATTGTCTGTCACAAAGCTAGCACCCCTGTGATACCACCTGCAGTGAATGGAGTTTATGTCATGTCAAGGATATGCTATAAACGTATTGTACTGTATGTTATTTTTAGAAGGGTTTGGATACATGACCCTTAACACAGTCAAACGTCTCTGCTGGAAACATTCCCCTTGAAATGATGAAATCCCAGTGCAGGTCTTGGGAACTTAAATCCTGAACAGTTACGGTTTGGCTAAATCATGGGCTTCAGGATTTGATCTAAACTTTTTGACTAAATCACTGAAAATTTTGACTTAAATTCTTTTAACGGCCAGCAAAATTGTCAACTATTTGACAAGAACAACTCTCTCAGATTGTTTTGCTGGAGAAATCATATTGCATATGATAAAAAACTCATTTGCCCCTTTGCACTTTAATTCAAAGATTTTTTTTTTTAAGTGTACCACTTGCCCAGATTTTTGTGTACCACAGATAATAACCTACTTGTTTTTGTGCTTTGATAGTTTCTACATTATCCTGGATCCCTGGTATTGTAAAATATCTCTTGTATAACACCACAAACTGTGGAGAGTAACGCGAGACCCCACGGTATCTTGCTAATCCCAAATTTATAGCGGGGAGTAGTCTCTCATTCTGCTCCTGTTTATTGAAAATGACCTCACTGTGTATTTTGCTGGCATGGTGCTCTTTCATCTTCCATTTTGCTGCATGATATGCTAATTTTTTTATTCTACTTGGAATTTGTTTAGTAGATCAATACACAGAGCAGTCATGTCCTCTTTGGTGGTGCTTTTCAAATTTTGTTTGCCATTGTCTGTAAAGTCTTTCTTTCTTATCCTGGTAGATATGGGTACAACACATCTGTCCCTTTCCTGTACCCATTTGTCGTCCAGGTCAGGGTTGTAAGGAGTCTGAAGCCCGTCCCAGAGGCTACAGGGGCGAGGCAAAATGAATCACAAAATGAATCTATTTGTTTTGGGATTTTTTTTATTATTTTTATTTCTGCCGGAGCCCAGATGAATCCCCCACTCCCTTTTTAACAAACTATACTGTAAGCTCACTTAAAGTCTCCAAAAACTTTGTAATGGTTAAAACTATACAAAAAACTACACCAAATATTGTCACAGAACTATAGAACAGCATAACATAAGCAGATTCAGTGAACAGATATATGTCTGTCTGGGTGAAATTGATCACTATCTGCAGATGATTATTAACCTCCTGAGACCCCATGTCCTCATATAAGGACATCATTTTTAGTTAAAAAACTATTAATTGTTTAAAAAAATAATGTTCAGTGTTTATGATTATGAGGTCGTACAAATCCCAAATAGCAAACGGAAACAAAACATGCAGACCAAACAAAAGCCCGGGACTCAGGAGGATAAAACCATTTTTCTTTGTTTCACACAGATCCCCATGTAATTGATAAGGTAATAAAACTATTTACTGAACTTTATTTACTTTTTTTGATTTTTATTGAAATACAGTACAGCTGTTCCAAACAATTCAAATTACAGTACTGTACAAATTAAATGTCTGACCTGTGTATAATTCAAATATGCTACAATACAGTGCAGTACTGTACGTAAAATATAACTTATTGTAGATTCCCTGCTGCATCTCGGTGGCTGATTTTACCTGAAAAGTGCTTAGTGTGGAAGAACTTTGGGTCAGCGAGCTGATCAATGGCACACTGGGATAGGAGAACTGAGGCATTTCACTTTGCACCCTTGTGGTAGGTGAATTTAAGAGCATACAGTACTAAAACTTATTTTAGTCCTTGACTTAAAGAAACAAAAAAAGAAACCCTCTGAGTATCAGATTTCTGCTCCTGGTCTCTCTCTCTCTCACACACACAGAATGAACTTGCTTTATACAGTTACCAATGTATTGCATTTATAAGTAGAAGGGCTAGGTCCCTACTATTCTGGCTTCTTGGAAACAATCATACTCTCTCATTTCATGTTGATCTGCACGAGTCTCAGTGTCAGTTAGGCTGCAGAGTGTCTGTGAAAATCAGAGGTGGTAAATTTAATGCTACCCCGGAAGAATCACCTACCCTTGACAGCAATTCTTCAAACAAACACAAAATCTTCAGCCTCCACTGGAGCAGAAGTTGGGGCTCTTTTGTTTTTATTTAGCCTTACCGTGGAAACCCTTTCAATTTGTTTCTACAGAGACAATAAAGTGGGAGATTTTAATACAGCAGAATAACAGTAAACTCGTCACTTATATTCCATTGATATGGTGCAGTGCCCGTCCCTCACGTCAGACTAGCTAATTACCTTCCAAGGTTACGTTACCAAACCAGTGTGGCACTTCTCCACGTTATTTTTATTTCCTTTCAAATTTCATTATATGGTTAGAAACTGATGCATATTCAGAGATTTTGAAATATATTTTTCTAGACAATCATCACTGTCTCCATCCCTTGTTCACAGAATCAATGCCACAAGGATAAACCCATTATCAAGCATTCTTTGCAGCTGAACATGCCAGGTGCTGTTCTAAAGTCACATTTCAAAACCTTTTACCAGAGTTTATTTGGAGCAGTCATCCCATTAGAATGAACAAAGTAACTATTCAGAGACCCAAGGTTCAAGGTGGTTTTGCACTCTCTTGACTTTCTACCATACTGCCAGGCTGCCAATATCCACAGCATTTGGTACTGGGGTCAATCCCATTATGGGCCCTGCCAGTGGGGCCTAGCGTGGGTAGCCATGCAGGGTAGATCTGGCTCCTGTCTCTTAGCAATCTTTCCTGTGATGCTTATTCCCTTTCATGACTTTTCAGTACCACAAACAGCCACTGGGCGTAACATTCCCAGAAAATGTGGACTCAGTTTTTTTTTTTTTTATTGTCAAACAAAGTGTTGGAACTAATTGACAAAAAATGTGTCTCTAAAACTATGTTTTGAAAAAGTTTTGTTATGTATAGCACTTCAACCACTCTCGAAAAAAAGCTGAGTTTACAAAAGCAAATACACTGATTTAAACTTTCTGGGTTTGTTTGAAATATAGACTTCACATGTGGCAGATATTATCAAGGACAAATTTCACTTATTTATATGCTGTCGATCCAAACGCCTAATCTCCCCAGCCAACTACCACCCTGAGGACAAAACAAATGTTCATACAATAAGAGAGAACAAATAAAGATTGATCATTGTTTAATATCATTCAATTCCGGATAATGATGCGATAAACAATATGTAACCTTCTTATTCAGCAAAACAAGAGCACGTAGCTAAAATCCTGTAACAGGCTGTTAAAACCAAACAAAACCTAAGAAATGACAGAATTGGCTTGCCTCCATGTTTATCACACCTCTCCTCCTCTTCCTTTGCCCTGTTGTGATATCGAGCCGCTGCATCTTATTCTTCTCGCCACATTACTTACGTTTTTCTGTTGTTGTTGTTGTTTGCACCATGCTAACTGAACAGCGTCCTTGAACCTGTTCGCTCCCTCCACAGCCGAACAGCATGCCCCCTCATTCTCAGACAAAGTGAATTTGGCTGGCAAGTCGGCCGCTTCTCAGCAGTATGCCGGCCCACGTTGTATAGCTGTTTAGTGTCAGCGCTGCAAAGTGTGTGAGTTGGCCTTGTGTGGCCACCTGTGTCATTTATAGTTGGACATCCAAGTTCCTCCTCCATTGAAAAAAAAAAAGATGTCATCTTAGCAATTGAATTTTGGTGATAATACATTTATTTATATTTTGAATTTCGAATGCATTCGGACTGTTAAGTATCACCTCTAAACTCATCAAAACATATCTTGTTTAGGGTGACCTTATAAAAGTCTCAGTTTTAAGGTATATATTATTCCACACTGTATGTAGCATTGCCCAGAGCCAAAGTACTGAACAACACAGCTGTCTTTTTTCACCTTTTGAAAAGTGGTGTGCATCTGATTTCACAGCTCTACATCTGTGGAAGCCATCAGGCAAAGCCCATTGTGGGAGCGAACGCAGCTCTACTCTTATGCTCTCTGGAGGCAGAAACGTGCATAGAATATTCTAAAGATCCTGTATTGCTAATAAGATTTCTGTAAATATTCCAAATATGCTTCTCCTCAGCTGAGTCATGGAGGGGTCTAGAGTCAATCCTAAGCAGCATAAGGACAAAGAACAGGGACTCTTTAACTGGATGGTACAGGTCACATATACAGTATGCGTATGTCTTTGGCCGGTGGGAGGAAAATCAAGTACCGGCAGGAATTCCACAGACTCCACACACACATAATGACTGATAGAATTCAGGTTCCTTACCACAGGGGCATAATGCGACAGTATTTTCCAGTGAGCCACCATGCAACCTCAGTAGTCTACCACCAAATTAGGTATAAGAAATGATGCCTCTTTTATTGTGACAGAGTAATGTGACCATTAAATAAAGTATGTAAGTTATGAGATTAATAAAACAGCACACGCAGCTGTTGGTTCCTTGAAGGATTTGATTCAAAGATGCAATAGAAAAGTCTCTAAAATGCATTTCGTTTACAGAGACTATTTACTATTTATGCTACTATTTTGAAACTTTTGGGGAAACATATTCATACTTGGTTGAAATCTTGGTTTGGTTTCAGTTCCCATTCATAGGTACAGTATATGGGTGGGTGTATTTGGTCAGCCTCTGTTTTACCCTGCATTAACCTCTCCTGTGGTATGTATATTAACCCAGCTGCTGTCTTTAACGGTGCCCATGTCTGTTGAGAATTCAAGGAGGCTCCATGATGTCCCACAGAACTGCTGGTCGCTTCCACGTAAAGGCACATTCTGTCATCTCCTGCGGGTTTGCTGAAGGCTTGTCAGTTTGACAGTGTGCAGATACCTGTCTGCTAGGTCCTCGTAAGGGGATACTTTGGGAATGCAATCACAGTGCCGTTAGTGTGTTAGTGTATTTTGTTTTCCATGAGGGTAGGGAGAGCATTCCATTTTGTTTAGGTGGTATAACGTTATAAAATTACTTTGAACTGGTGCAGTAGATCGCTGCAGTGTTATGTTATTTTAGATCCTGTGTAGGTGGTGCTGATTGTCCTACTGTACTTGGTTGGTGCTCTGTGTAATGTATGCCTTATTTTGTTAGGACGTCCAGGTTCTTAAAAACCTCTGCCCAGGTCCAACACGTGCTACACAAGCACCCCCGGGAAAAACTAGCAAACTCTGCCCCCTCCTAATTAAGAAAAGTATGATGTCACACTGCCCTGCGATGGGCTGGCCCCCCTTCCAGGGTTGTTCCCTGCCTCGTGCCCGTTGCTTCCGGGATAGGTTCTGGACCCCTCGCGATCCTGTAAGGATAAGCAGTTTGGAAAATGGAAGGATGAATGATGTCACACTATAAGTTTCACACTAAACCAAGGCCATCATCTGCCATGTTGGTGCATCATGAAACGTTGGGCCCTATCTTACACCTGGTGCTAGGTACAACTCAAGTATGTTAGCATGAGCATGATGCAGTTGTCCTTTTATTAGTATAATCCTGTTCTTTGCTGTAGATGGTCTGCTCATGTGCTTTCACTTTACGCATGAGCGACCTGGCAAATCCACCATTATAACTAAAATCTGCCAAGCTGCAAGCACATCTGGCTTTTAAAGAGCAATGGAGATGACACTCTGATTGGTTTATCCAAGTACTATATTACTAGTATATACTGATTTGGACCAAAAAGCAGTTTGTTGTATGCAGAAGGGGTGTCATGATATACCGGTACTGATGGTAACCATGATATTTTAAAAATGAAACGCCAATATTGTGTTAATAGTAGGGATGTGACAATACACTCAACTCATGATTTGATATGATTCACGATTCACAATACAATTTTCTCACGATATTTTAACAGAATGAGCTGCAGGAAAATTTATTGAAAACTATTCCTTTATTTATCTTTTTAAACTGTGCAAAACATGTTCTTTTCTTAACAGTGCAGCAATTTAGACTCACCAATCAACCTATCCTCATGCTTTTGGACCATGGGAGGAAACTGGAGCTCCCAGCAAAAACCCACACAGGCCCCCTTTCCACTCCACTGGTGCCAGTACTGCGCCCATGTCACAAACCACTACCACTTTCGGACATTACCTTTATTTTGCGTTGCCTTGGTTACTCTGCCCACCTCCATGACGACATGGGTGCTTCATCCAGACCGGCAAAGGTTCAGTTCCAGTTCAGAGCCGATTTTGCAGCACCAGTGCCATTATTTTTCAGGGGAAAAGTGTGGCGCTGGTTCCAAATTGGCGATCGGCACCGACATAGCACCGGCACCTTTGCAGTGGAAAAGGGGTAATAGAAAGGACGTGGGACTAGGGCCTAGTCATATTTTTTTTTGTAGAATTTGATCATTTTCCACAGCACACCTGATGAGTTATTGCAGCACACCAGTTGCAAAAAAAACATTTAAACAATACAGTGAACATCTAAAGTGGACACGCCCCTATTAAAAAAAATAAAATAAAAATGACTTCCAACCCTTAATCTCACCTCTACAATTCAATTAAAAAACAAAGAATTCTGTTAAGGGGAAAAATTAAAAACATAAAAATAAGCTGCTTGCATAGGTGTGCACACCCTTAAAATAAACTTTGTCGAAGCATCTTTTGATTTAATTACAGCATTCAGCCTTTTTTGGCTACACACCTGCCCTGAAGTAAAGTGACTCTGATTAACCCCAAATAATGTTCTACTGTCCTAGTAGGATTTTCCTGACATTTACTCAATTGCATTCTACAGCAAAAGCCATGATTCACAGAGAGCTTACAAAGCTTAGAGAGCATCAAAGGGATTTGATTTATCGTGGTCTCGTTCATTTGCATCACAAAAACCTGGCATTTTAACAGGGGTGTGTACACTTTTATATCCACTGTACCTTGTCTGTTGGAAATGGTCATTATGGATGTACAGTAAAAGGCTTGCAGGGAGGTCATGTGCTTCAATATTACCCACAGCGTTTTAAAAACAACCATTTTTAATGTGTATGAGTCACATCCAGTAATATATCTCTGTATGATGTTTGTTTGAATCGCATTTTATTTGCTTTGCTATTATACATTGTTTGGCTGACGGTGCACCAAGATGGCTGTGTAATGCAATTGCACAATACTATGGCGCGCCTGGTGGTTTATTACCTCAGGTTTGTAAATGTCAGGTTTACCTGGGCTACACACTGGTCCTGCAATTGTATCATAAATAAATTCATATTTTAATTCACAATACCTGTTTCTATTAGGAGTTACGGGGCGGCATTGTCAAAGTAATAAGGCAGAATATGAAATCAAAGAAGGGATTGTCTATTTTAATAGAAAAACACGTTAGAGATCCTATAATTCTCATATACTGAAAGATTGAGTAGGTCAGACATTTCATTCAGCTTACGATGATATTCTACATTTGACATCTTTATACAGTATATGGACAAAAGTATTCGGGACACCTCGCCATTACATGTCCAGGAACTTTTATGAATTGTACTGTAAATCCATAGGCATCAATATGCAGTTGGTCTCCCCTTTACAGTTACCACTCTTCTGGATAGGCTTTCCACAAGATTTTGGGGTGTGCGTGTGTGTGTGTGTGTGTGTGTGTGAGAGAGAGAGAGAGAGAGAGAGAGAGAGAGAGAGTTTTCGCCCATTCATCTGGAAAAGCAATTGTGAGGTCAGGAAGTGATGTTGGACATGAAGGGCAGCCTCGCAGTCTCCGGTTCTATTTCATCCTAAAGGTGTTTAATAGGGTTGAGGTCAAGATTCTGTAGAGGCCAGTCAAGTTCTTGCACACCAAACTCACCCAATCATGTCTTCACGGACTTGCTTTGTTCGCTAGGGCACAGTCAGAAAAGGGCGGCCTTCCCCAAACTGTTCCCACAAAGTTATGCACAGAATTGTCCAAAATGTCTTGGTATGCTAATTAAGTGTTCCCTTAATTGGATTTAAGGAGCCTAGCCCAACCGCTGAAAGTACCATTATCCCTCCTCCACCAAACTGTTCTCCTGGCATACCCCAAATCCAAACTAGTCCATCAAACTACCAAACAGATCTTGAATGATTTGTCACTCCACAGAACATGTTTGCACTGCTCTAGAGTCCAGTGGCGACATGCTTTACGTCACTCCATCCGACACTCGGCATTGCGCTTAGTGATGTGAGGCTCGCATGCAGCCACTCGGCCATGGAAGCCCATTGTATGAAGCTCTGAACACACAGTTCTTGTGCTGGTGTTTATGCCAGAGGAGGTTTGGAACTCCGCAGTTACCGAGTCAACAGAGTGTTGGCGACTATTACACACTATGCACCTCAGCACTCAGCAAACCCATTACGTCACATTACTCATTCTCACACTTCATGGCTGAGTTTCTGCTGTTCCTACAGTGCTTCTACCATTGACCATGGAGTATCTAGCAGGGAAGAAATTTACCTTTCTGCAAAGGTGGCATCTTATGACAGTACTGAACTTGAATTCATTGAGCCCTTTCACTGATGTCTGTAAGCCAGACTGCATGGCTAGGTGCTTGATTTAATATACCTCTGTCAATGGATCTGAATGAAGCACCTGAATTCAGTGATCAAGAGGTTTGTCCCAATACTTTTTACCATGTTGTGTAGTTATATTTCCATTTATTCAGACAGTTTCCCTCCTGGTAATTACATCATCTGCTGTTTTTGGAAGTCGGGGAAGTCTTCAGGGAGACATTACTTCTCATTCATCCAGGAGCAGTCAACTGCTCAGAGAAAGATTTTCCATGCTTTCTAGAAGAAAATTGCAAATTGCTGTTTTAAGTCTCTTTATCTTTTTACTCTGCCTGGCTTTGCAGACAGAATCTAATGCTGCTTCTAACAGCCAAGCTGAACTGTCAAAATCATGCCAATATATACTTAGAAATACATTACAATTCAGATAAATAATAAGCATCCGAGTAAAGAGAATATATAAAATTTTGACCATGACTATATCTCTAAATTGATTATTACAGATGTAATGTTCCTTAATTACCAATTTAGACTATAACAGCCCATTTTATGTCTAATTCCCTTAACGACTGTACCTTTCCTTCACTAAGACGCCATATCTTTTTTTTTTGCATAAATCCATTCTATAGACACTAATTTAAAAGAATCGTTAGAGTAGCCCAATATTTCAAACAGCTTGTAATGTCTGTCAAGAACAGGAAATCTTCAGGCCAAAACAGAATACCAGCAGAATGCTAAAAGATTTTTTTTCCCGACAAGCTGTTCCCTCTATAGCATCTGCTTAAAATAACATCTTTGTCAAGGAGATACTATACATCATTTTGTTAATGTCACTGAACATCAAGGTTTTTGCATTGCAGCTACAATCAGTTATGCAGTATTCTGCACATCCTATGCATAGTCACGTGTAAGACATAGAATTAGTTTTAGGCTCGTTATTTAATAAATGTGATGCACTCCAGTGAGTCATAAGTAGGGCTTCTCATCAGACTTCGCATAAAAAAGGTGCTGAGAGTCTTGAATTGACTTGTTGTTATTGCTCGTGGTTTTTTGATCAGACCGGTAATGAGAGTATTAATTCCTGAAACAGCTGGGTCACCTGGTCAGGTGTTTATATTAAACAAATAAAGTTTCAATAAATATGGTTAACGTCATCTCTGTTCCCAAAGCTATTTTCTTGCATTGTGATTTTCATTATACTGTGTTGCAAAAAAATCAGCCACCTTGGACTTGGAATTCATTCCGGGTGGCATCAATTCAAACAAAAAGCATAATCTATGCATGTGTTTCCTGACACTCTAGCAAAACACAGGCCGGTCCCCTCTCTCCCCTGTTATTTGTCATCGCAATAGAACCCTCACCAATTTGTTTCTACAGAGACCCAAGAGGTGAGAATTTTTATTAGAACAGAAAAAACAGTAAACTCGTTATTTATGTTCCAATGATGTGTTGCTGTGCCTGTCTCTGCTTTACGTGTCAGAGTAGCTAATTATCTTCCCAGGTTATGTACCAAACAAGTGTGGCATTTCTCCCAGTGTGATTGTTTTCATTTAAATTTTGCTACATGAGAGAAATTAATGCGTATTCAGAGATTTGCAAATATAATTCTCTGCATTTCTTTTCTAGGTGATTGTCACTGACTCTATCACTGATTTGTAGAATCAAGGCCACAAGGATGAACCCATTATCAAGCATTCTTTGCAGCTGAACATGCCAGGTGCTGTTCTAAAGTCACATTTCAAAACCTTTTACCAGATCGTGTAGAGTTTATTTGGAGCAGTCATCCCATTAGAATGAACAAAGTAACTATTCAGAGACCCAAGGTTCAAGGTGGTTTTG
>JABFDZ020000037.1:9427160-9448227 GCA_019775955.2 Pollimyrus isidori
GTAAATGTTACGGTGCGGGGGTAGTGCAGGCGAATAAACAGCCAAGGAATCCAAAGTAGACGGGAACACGGGTTTAACTGCCAAAAAGCACAGGACATCAACACATGTAACGTTAATGCCGCTACGCTGGACCAGACGCTAGACACAGACTAAATACATTCAAACAGATCACGAGATGGGCGAGCGGCAATTGCCTCACGCAGGATCACAATCAGGGTAATCACATGAGGAAATGAGGTGGGCGTGGCAACACACAGGGCTGGAATCGGGATGGAGGATGCAGATCATGACAGTAAACATGATTTTCACTGATTGGGTGCAAGAACCCACTTCCCCAGATTGTACTATCATGCAATTTTTATTTTTATTTGTTCTATGAAATACCTATATGTACAAAAATGTGTGTAGGTCATTGATATTGGGACGAGCAATGGCATAAATGCTGAAAGGAAAGTTGCCTTACTTTCATATAACATAAGAGAATGTCCAATGTGCTTCCATTATTGACTACAAAGGATAATTTCAGGGTTTTTTTTTTTTGGGGGGGGAGTATTAGACTTATATGTTAATTAACCTAAAGTGTCAACTCTTATCACCCTCGTTAACCAAAGTTTTGATATACTGTGAGATAGTTAGATACTGTGACTTTGGCACATTAGAGAGGTGTGTGCATTCCAGGGGAGCTGGAAAAGTGGACCTTCCCCATTTCCCAGCAAACAAACAAGTAATTGACAGTGCATCCTTTATCTTTCATTACGAATCTGTGTGTTACTGAGGCCAGTTCTCTGAGCATTAAGAGCAGAAGGATAATATCTATGGTATCAGAAAAAAAAACATTTTATCATATGAATCAATTATTTTTTAGTTAACTGATGTTTAGTTGTGAACAATGTTTGTGGTATCTTTGCTTTATTTCTTTTAAATTATATTAAAATATTTCTTATGCTGCATCCTTTCCCGACGCATTGCATGTGTGCCCAATGCGATGTCACTAAATACATTGTATCCCATCCTCCACAACTATTGAATGCATATAGAAAATACTGATTAACAAGATCTTCTTAATTTCAGAGGCGTGCAGTCCTAACAGTTGGGGCCACTAATGGTAATTGGGGACCATACAGGTAGCAATAATAGACAGCTGAGACCTGCTCAGACTAACCTTACAAAAGTATATCTTATGGACGGTATACTTAACTAAAGACACTTTAGGGACCATGACAGAAGGCTATGGTACAGCTTAAGAACTTAGCGTTAAGAAGGCTTTGGGAAACCAACCCCAGATCCAGATGAATAGTCTTATTTGCCTGATAACTGCCTGGCAAATTTGCTTATTCCATTTTTTTGATGCCATCTACCAGTGTCTTCCAATCAACTGACTTCTGCCTTCCCACTCTTGACTTCTTCTTGAACCTCCTGATCACTGTCTCTCCTACTTCCTGAATAACAGTGATAATTACAATACACAGCTAATATTCTTCTCATTTAGACCCTGTCACCATCATACTTCTTAAAGCTTATTTAAGTGATATTTCAGCTCCAATTTCCTACTTCATTAACCAATGTCTTGTCTTCAGCATTCATCTACTGGATTAAGAAATGGTGCAGTCAGGGACCCTGCTTTAGATTTTAGTCAGGTATTGTTTTACAGACCAATTTCTAGTCTCACTTTTTAAACTAACTCTTAGAAAAGGTCGTTGCCTCAAAGTCAAGGTTTATATAGGTGTCTGTAATCTATATCAGCCATTCCAATTAGGTTTTTGAGGTTTTTCCTCTCCATAGCACTGAGTTATTTCTCTGTAGGGCTGTTAATGATCTCTTTGCTACTGGATTTTGGGCCCTCAACATCCTTCTCCTCCTTGACCTTAGCGCTGCATTAGATACTTGGTAATACCCATACTGTCCTCTTACCTCATTGATGCACAATAATTTATCTCACTTCAGAACCAGAATTCTACTGTTTCTCACACAAGGTGTCCCTCAGGGTTTATTTCTGGGCCCTCTCTTGTACATATATGTGATCCTCATTGGCCAAATAATTTGCCATGAATGGTGTTTTCGTAGTTTTGCTAATTATACCCATCTCTATATTAACACTAGTTAAAGTACTGCCCTGCTACCCCCTTGTTAACACCCTGTATTTGTGACATAAACGTTGAATTATCTTGATTTTTTACATTTTTTTACAATGATAAAAAGGAAGTTTTCTCCCCACAGGTTTATTGCACAGGTTTACTCCAAATACCACATGTGACCCATGTAGTGCTAATACATGGAGTAAATTGGGGTGTCTGCATGTGTGCGTGTGTGTGGGTATGACACCTGCTATACTTGTTATATTTTCAGTAAAAGTCTTCACTTTTCAAAAATGCGTGATTAAGCAGTTATCCATTTAGCATGTATAAAACAATAGTATACAACGCTATAATCTTGAATGTGTGTGTGTACCATATAGTATGTAAAGTTATACTATTGAATGTGTGTGTACCCTATAGTATGTCAGGTTATAATCTTGAATGTGTCCTAGGTTGTTCCTTGCCTTGTACCCATGGCTTCTAGAACTGGCTTCTGCAACCCTGGATAGGAATTTCCAGATGTAGAACGTGGATTGGTGGATTGTGTGTGTCTATGTCCGTGCCTATGCTAGTCTTCCTTGTGTCCTGTACATTCTGGGACAACGTCACTGTTTCCCACTACTCAGTAAGCAGTGGGAAGATGGATGGAAATACATACAACATATATCTGAAGGTAAATGTTGACAATTAAAGTTTTCCTTTCTGGTTGAGCTTGAAACTCACTTCTATAGGGAAAGAAGCCAGTGGTGACCATCTTTATTTGAAGGTATGGGCCATTGGATTAGAATAAAAAGAACAATGAACAAAAAGACATTTGCGAGAGGGGGGGAAACCTGAACTGTCACCAGTTCACTCTAAGAAGGTCTGTGTTCCTTGAAAATTTGCCTTGACAGGGGTGCAGCAAAGCATCTCAAGAAAATGTCAATCAAGTAGTGAATGTCTCCAGTTGGAGGAAATTCACTTTTGGCACATTCCAGTCAGTAGAGATAAACAGTAACCTTGACGCCGAGTTAAGAGTTCTGTAGCAATGTGAAGTGTAAAGGTAACCTTCTTAGAAAGCATGTATTTGGACCTATTATACTTTAAACACCATATATCTGTACTCCAAAAATATTTTTATTTCTTTGTTGATGAAGGAAAACATTCAAAATCCTTTGTTTTTCCAGGTCTTAAGCACTAAAATGTCCTTACCACAGCTGCATGGTTTCCCAGCAGTACCCAGTGTAAGGTTGTAGCATGTAGCCTACACCCTAGTATTCTCAGTAAATTATAAACCATAAGTAATGCTTTATGGACATTGAAATTTTACAGAATGTAAAGATTTCATCAATGTATTTCTCTTTCATTATCCCATAATCTATATTTAAAGAACACTTTTTATTTTATTTTTCTTCAGATCTACTTTCTTGGTTACTTTTTTTGTATTGCTGTTTGTTGTTTATCTCTGAATGGAATTTAGACATAAACCTCCAAATCAATGTCATTGACTGTCAGCACACTAATACAGCTCAAAAGAAAACTATTTTTATATTATTCTGTCATTTGCAAAAGGCAGTGTAGATTTGGTTAAATGAAAATTGATTATAAATTAAGGAGTCATCAGTAGGTCAGCTGATCAGGAAAAATAGAGGAACAATTCACTGTGCATGCTGTCATTAAGCTCAAAGTGAGCTGTCCTGAATCTTGATTCCTTGAACTCCTGAATTAAGTGACATGAGATATGTAATTCCACAGAAGCATTTTAGAGAATAATTTATTGTGTAATTCTATTACTAGGAAAACAGCAATCTATACTTTATGTAATCTCAAATTCCATAATTCATATGATTTTGACTAACCGATGTCAAGCATCTTCATTTAAGCCTTCTCTCATGCATTATATGACAAATAAAATCACATATTAGTTAGTCTGACAGACTAATACTGCTGCTAAGATAAAAACAAGTATTGGGATACAGTATGTAATGCACTATTCAAACTTACCATAATTCGACATTTCAAATTAAAAGTTCTGGTTGATGTTTGTTGATATGGTGACAAGATTTAAGGAAACCTCTTATGAACTGCAATGATGGCATAATGAGGAGAGCACCCTGTTTGTTGGTCAGGCTTTCATTATTAATGTATTTCCCCTTGTAAATGACTTTGTCGTGCCATAACCACAGACAAAAACAGCTAATGCAAAATTATAAAATATTCACTTGAATACTTGTGATAGTAAATTAATTCCAAGAACACTTTCAATACCAGTAAATTAGTTCTGAGCATGTTTGGATGTGTTCGTAATCGACTCAAGGGTATTGTTTGTCCTGCAATTCTCTAGCATCTTCATAAATAATGCAGATGTTGAGAGGTTTTATCTATAACTGTATCTAGAACCACTCCAGTATTGTACTACTGACTCAAAATATCAAATTGTAACAGAAGTTACAAAACCCGTTATAAAATTCTTAAACCATTATTGAATTATTTGAAATTTTACATTTATTCTTCATGGGGTACCTTGTTCTTTTTCATATACAGATTTCAGAATAATTATAAATAATTATAACTATATACAATATGCAAGTATAATGCTATATATAAAATATATTCAAAATTATAATTAACCAATGGTCATTTACAGGATGAAATATGGTAATTAACCAAACAACAAAATAATACCCGAAACACCGAAATCTGTGGTTTTCCTGAACGCATAACGCATAACCCATATTGGAATTGCACTATTAGTGAAAAATAATCTAAAAGCACAGCTTTTTTTTCCTAGCTAGATTTGTATTGGACTAGTATGATTCTCCTCATAAAGGATGAAAAATGCATACTGGAGGATGGTATTTATTATTATTATCTATTCAATAATATATCAATATATAAATATATTATTATGAATATTAGTATGAATATGAATACAATTCTGCTTGTACAAAATCAGCCAACAAGTATGGAAATAAATAAAGTAATCTGAGTTAGGACACTATGTCTGTGATGGAAAATCCTATTGAAATCCCATGATCGGCAGAGTGATTTCACCATTAAGCCCCTGAGCAAGGCCCTTAAGCTGAAATCGCTCCAGGGACTGGCTGACCCTGCCTTCTCGAGAAAAAAAAAACAGAAATATTACATCACTTTGGATAAAAGCATTTGCGAAATGAATATTAACAGTCAGGGTGCAATTAGGGTTAGAGCTAAGGTAAGTGTTGCAGTTAAAGCTTAGGGTAGCTTTAAAGCTTACAGTTAGAGTTAACATTAGGGTCTGTTATAGTTTGTGTGACAGTTATAGCTGAATTTTTGTCTGGACATGAAAATACAGGACAAATTGTATCTCTTATCGGTTCCAAATATAACACAGCGTTTTAGGGGTCTCGCAATCTAACACAAAGTGTAAAGCACAAAGGAGAACTAACAGTTATGGGCTTGTCCAAATCCAATTTTGCAATTTTGAGAGTGGCAAAACCAGACTTTGTGGTAGCACAAGGTGGACAAAGGTTATCCGAACTCTCTCAATTATTCAGAGGCGTGTTTTGGACGTAATCTTCAGTGGACTGATCATGTAACGCCATCAGGGTCAGAACCCTCTTAATCAACGCATCAGACCTGTACGTCTTAACACATTAAAACTGAACACGTTGACATGTACATTTTTGACATGTTAAGACTTACAAATGAGGGTGCCACCACTTCATCGGTTTGAGGGGAAGGTGTATATGCAGTCATTACAATAAAGAAAACGATTCCCCACCAGTATGCAAAAAAAAAGTTGATGTGTGATCACCGATTATGTGAAATACTCAGACCGGCCCGTCTGGCACCAGCAACCATGCCACACTCAAAATTGCTTAAATCACATTTCTTTCCAATTCTGACATTTAGTTTGGAGTTCAGGAGATTGTTTTGACCAGGACCACACCCCTAAATGCATTGAAGCAACTGCCATGTGATTGCTTGATTGGATAATAGCATTAATGAGAAATCGAACAGGTGTTCCTAATAATCCTTTTGGTGAGTGTATATGATGTCATATGAACTGTAAACACTGCATTGTCTTTAGCGTTAAATTTTCAGTTTCCATTAGGATTAGCGGAATGCTTGGTTGGGGTCTGTCACTAAATTTAGAGATTGATTTGGGGTTGCAATTAGGGTGATAGCTGGAGTTTACACCTAAGATTTTGGTTACATTTTTGTACAGGGTTAGAGCAAGGGTTAGGGGTAGGATTGCCTTTAGGTTTACAAATATAGTTCGAGTTCTAGCTGCAAATATTGTAGATTTGGAGCGAGGGATTTCCATTTGTTTTTCTTTTCTTATGATTCTGAACAACAAATTCCTCACCCTTTTTTCCTCTTCAGCACTTTGCCTTCTGTCTGTCATTTGACTCCAAGTCTTCTGCTGGAACAAAACCCAGTCGCCCTGATTCAGTGACAAACACGTCGTAATCACCACACAATCAATCCACACTCAACACGTTTCACTTTCTTCTGGCAGCGATGTTTTTTTTTAACTTTCACTTTTACAGAAAACTTACTCTACTGTGAATACTCCAGGAACCATGACAAGACAATGCTGCACCTGGTCACCTCATACCACCAAACTGCTCAACATATTCCCCTGGACAAAAATGTCTTCCTCTTATCAATTTTTATTTTCCTTTTATTAATTTCCATGGCATGCCTTGACTCTGTATTAGACATACAGCATACTTAAAACTTCTCACCTTGCAAACCACATCAGTTGTCTGGCATACAAACAGCAACATTAAACACTGCGTCATTTCTAACACACATCCTGCATTCATAGACCCGAACTAATATTCTATTTTTAAGCATTTCCATTAAATAATAGGATAATTACAATACAGTAAAATATCTTTACAAGAAATAATAGATTTTAAATTCGATCAAATTACATTCATTGTGGGTTACTGAACAAAATAACCCTAACCCAGCAAGAAAAACCACAAATTAAGAATTGTGGAAATGCACCCTAAGTGAAGCTGATGGTGGGTTTTCTCTATGATCCAGAACCTGCTAACTTGCAGTCGGCTGTAACTAAGGACACAGCCAGAAACAACTTCCACGGTTTTAACAAGCACAGCACTGGATTTAGATGCCCTGATGTGTATGGTGAGGACATCTGGAGGGTGAAATAAGAAGCTTTCCTTTGGAATTATCGTTAAGGTTGGAAACAGTTAAAAATACCTCTGCGGTTATGATGAAGCTTTTCCTTTTTAAACTTACTGAGTGGGCTTTGAGCAGAAGTTTGACATGACAAATATGAAACTGAAAAATTGACAGTTGAAAATAGTCAAGTGTTATAAAACCTTGAAATGCATTTATAAAAAAATTAACAACATAAAGGCCACATGCTTTAAAAACAATTCAGTGTATTCATCACTTAAAAAACCTAATATTTTGAAAGAATAATAAGTTAACGTTTTGTATTGACATGTCTGAATCTAAGCAGTAAAATACAAAGCATGTTCCAAGTTGTTTTAAATGGAAAAATTGAACTGATTTGACAAAAGATGTCAGAAATTTCTTTTCATCCTGATCCTTTTGTACAGCATCATGTAAGACTAATGCTTTTTGAGAAAAAAATTAAATCACAATATGGAATAAAGTATGTCTTGCCATGTCATTCAGTCAATATATAGCCTCAATAAGTGAAAACAAAATGTCTGTTGAACTTACTTTCTAATGCAAGCAAAAGTATGTCAATTCATTATAAGAAGTTGATCACTGTAGTGACTTGTGGGACACCAAAAGGGTTTTATTGAACTCAAAGAACAGTGACTGTAAATAAATAGGATCGAAAATATGAGGAGTAATATCAGGCAGGGCGCAGGTGACAAGAGTGCTCGACATCCAGGACCAGACTGGGGAGCACAGAATTGGGAAGCACATATATTGAGGAATAGCAAGGGAACTAATGAGAGGCAGCTGCAAGTGATTTCCACTTGAGGATTAGGAATGAGAGATAAGGCTAGAGGGATAGGCGGGGCTTGTTAGGATATAACATTTACAGGATCATCCACATTATGAAAATAATCAAAACTACTTCTATGGAACAAAATAAAAAAAAATAAAAGTGTGCTATGCTGTTCACAAGAAAAAAAACAAGCATTTCTTGTCATTTTCAGGCTGATAAATAAGCAAATAAAAATCATTATAAAATCACTCGTACAACTACAGAGGAGTTATAAAAGTCTCCATTTGTTCATTTAGGGCCATTTAGATGGGCCGAATCACCACCTCTTTGCGAGGCAACTAATGTTCCGCTATTTGAATTTCAATGACTATGGACTGAAATATAGAAAACTTTCACATGTACCATTATTGCTATCTACAGTACAGAGAATAAACGACCATTTCTCTCTGCTCCTCAGTCTATGCCCCAGTCTGTTTGTTTTCTTGTCATTCATTTCATGTCCCCAATATGCAAAGAAAATTAAATTTCTTTTCACTAACAACATAGCTAAACTGAATGCTATGTACATTTTTGACAATTTTCCCCGGTC
This sequence comes from Pollimyrus isidori, assembly GCA_019775955.2. Classification (NCBI taxonomy): domain Eukaryota; kingdom Metazoa; phylum Chordata; class Actinopteri; order Osteoglossiformes; family Mormyridae; genus Pollimyrus; species Pollimyrus isidori. The sequence goes on from JABFDZ020000037.1 coordinate 9,435,751, forward strand.
AAAATTTCACATATTTTCTGACAACAGATCATATATCTAGCTTCCAAACCACTTTGAAGAAGCTCTATAGATTGTGCATATAGCCCATAGCTATGTCCATCATAAGTGTATTGTGATATGGTTGGTATGATTTGTTTAAACTTTGTTTACTTTTTATGTACAAGAAGTATTTTTTTTCCACATATGGGGTTGCATAAATTATTCACTGGGTAAATATAAAATGACAACAAATCTAAAAGAATACATTTGGGAAGTAGAAATGTTCATTACATGACATAAACAAGAAGAACATATTTGATATAAGCTGGTTCTGAGAAGTATTTAGGTTTTTATGCAAATGTCCAAATGTCTTTGCATGACACTGAACACTTAAAGGGATATCAAATGCAGATGAGATCCGCAGAAATCGTGATTATTTAAAACACACATCCACTTTGTAATATCCTCAAGATTTTAAGCACTGTTTTATTGATTGTGAGTACATTATGTGAAATATACATATTTTTAAGAAGTCAGATGTACCACAAGTAATTGGGTATTAGTTAAAAATAAAAATGAAAAAAAGTCTGGATATTCCCATAACTTAACATTGATAGAACTGTTGCCCACTTGAATAAGCCTGGAAGCTTCTCAAAGAGCCATACTTGTGTGAGGAAAGCTTTTCTATTTTGGGGCAAAAGCTCTTCCCCAGCTCATTTGCATTTGTGCCAACATTTTTGTAAATCAGTACTAATTTAAGTAAGGTGACCGAAGATCCACAGATACATGACATCCTCATACTGCATTGTACAACCTCAGCACGATGTATCAAATGTTAATTCTGAGCACTGACTAATACGTACAACTTCCCTGACTGACGAGTAACGGTGTCATAGAGAAAACACAGAGTTATCAATGTAGGTTCCCTCTTTTTAAACTCAGAGTCAGTCACATACCGACGGCAGTGTGCATTCCTGTGTCCCAAGTGGATTGATTTGCATTTGACCTCGTATACACAGATGGAGCTGCAGAGCTGAGCACTGAGCGCTCGCATTCTGCACTGAACTGTAGTGCTTTCCAAAACATGACCAACGCATGACAGATTGCTTCTGTGTAGTTCTATAGGAATTTAAAGGAGTCGGGATACCTACAAAATAAAAAAAAAAAGCGAATGCCAAGTGTATTAACATGGTTACTGAAAACAAATCTTGTAAATAACATGCTGAGTATAATCAATATACCCGAGGAAACAGAATAAACAAACGTGGTTTCCATTATTTTTTTTTTTATTTTTTAAGACTATAGAAAGTGTAGACAGACAATTTTCACTGAGGAGATGCTGTGTCAAGTGATTTAATTATTCTGTGCTGGCTCATTGAATGTCTTAATGATTCTCAGGCTTCTCATTATCACTAAAGTGAATATGCAAGATGTAAATGTAAATGTGACAATGCATGTTATTTTATTTATTTGCAGGTTTCATTGCTGAAGATTTATTACAAGACTAAAATATAGCAAATACTTAGGCCTTATTCTCTTACTTTGCAACAGCTATTGATCTTTAATGACCTTTTCTGGCGAAAACTATAAGGCAGCCTAATACTGTAACATTCATTCAAATATGTATTCATGTTACATAAACTTCATCATTTCTAAAATCCATGACACAGCTAGCTTCAAAAAGTTAATATATTAATTGTCAATCACTGAAAGTAACATTTTTGCCAGATCATTACAGCATCAAGGTATGATATATGAAATGCACTCCATATACGGCCATGGGTAATATGAGATCATGTTGCTTAAAAGAGTGTTACCAGTTTACCAGTAGAAGGTGACTTTGAGCAGAAGATAAAATTTTTATGAGAGGTTTCAGAAGTGCAGGTGCACAAGAATATTTTTCCTGGGCTCAGCCGAACGGCCAGGAATTATGCTCTGCATAGGTACATGTACTATACAAAATATCATGTTATGAGAATTCTTAAATTCTTAATTATTAGATTTTTAATTTAAATATCAATATACCATAGTGCAATTACAAATTATGGATTTCTAAGTGATATAGGTCACTAAAATGATCACCAAATACTGGTAAGTTTTTATCTTGAATTTTGATATTTGATACGAATTAAACTTCAAACCATTACAAAAAAATGCTGTTTGACTTACAGAAATGTAAATATGTTTATGCTTCACATGCATGCAACTAAGGACAGCAGTCAGAAAAACAGCCTATCCTGAAAACAGTGTTATACTGGAAGGTTGTTGAGACCCCTAACCTGCATGATTTGCAGCTACGACAGCATGGTTCTCCAATGGCCGCCGATATAAGATTAATGATCTCATGTGATTTTTAAGGTTTGAACCCTATTAAAGCATATCTGCTGCGCATTAGGTTATAAAACCTACATACTTTACGGTGAAAATTGGGAGCCATGGGTGGGAGACCCATGTGAATAGCTTTTCAAAGAACATTAACTTGTCTAACGTGTGCTTAGACAATATAGTTTTAAATCCATTTCAGATGTGTATTTAGATATTAATGCACCATTATTGAATTACACTGTACAGAATCTCATTGAGCAGATTATTATCAAGTTATGTGTGTATAATTGTGTGGCAGGGGTACGCTGTCTGAGGTCAGGGATGGTGTGATAAATAACAACCACTGACAACATTTCATATAGAAAACTACAGGAGGATCTTTTCTATTCTGCTGCAAAGCAGTTCCTGCCTTTTTAAAAACAAATTTTATTCATCCAACTATTTATTATATTATATATATATATAAAATCTCCAGAGGGTTGAAATAATTGCAAAACAGTGTGAAATGACAGTATGTACTCCCGCGATAGTCACACGAGCTATTTCTTAAATTAATTTTAGCATGGTCACCATGGAACTTTTAAAAGCAGAGAATTAATCTCTCAAGGTTCAGGTCATGCATGTAGACGCACACAGCTGGGCTGATAAGTCTGTTTGAACTTATACTTTAAACCAAATGTTGAGGAGCAGAGTGTTTTAAGACTTGTGACTGAGATGTCTGCTGACTTAGCAACTTTTTTTTAATGCATTATGCCATGAGATTGCACAAAACGTCATTATACATAAAGGCATTGTACCACTTGATTTACTGCTGTATAACATTGACTCTGAGGAACAGTATAGAAGACAGAAGACTGATGTACAGTCATTTTATAATGTAAAGTTCTGACGAAGAGCTTTTTCTTTAAAAAAAATAAAATTATGTTTTGGCTTAACACATAAGTAAATGTGACATAAAACACATAAAACATTTAATTACCATTCAATGGTTTATTCTAAATATATTTGCCTATGAGAATTTGTTATGTATTCTGGAATGAAAATGTAACTGTATTGTTCATTGTACACTTTAAATGAAGGCCAAGCTGGTACTGGAATCAACTTAATGATTATTCATTTAAGATACAGTCCAAATAAAGAGAATCACACCTGAGTATCTTCTAACCACCGTCTGACATCACTTAACTCACATATGACACTAACCTCATTGAGTAACCATGTCATTGGAGCATGTGACGCAATTGTTTGCCAAAAGCAATAAATTTAAGTTATAAATCTCCATTATTCAATAACACGGCAGACTTTGGAATGAACAAAATGCTTTTGACTAGGTGAGTTTAATTTTGAGAAGAAAAGGGAAGATATACGTAGTCCAGTATTTGCTGTTCAGGGGGAACATTGGAAATGTAATTTTTTTGTAGAACAGTGGAGACAAATAATTTAACATGGCATTGAAATGACATCTCTTTGCAACTATTGTTAGACAAAACATGGAAATACACCCTCACCCCTCTTGAATCTTTTAGTTGTAACGGATGCACCACTAATCCCAGGCTGTCACTCTGTAGGAAATAAGATCTGCACAAACTGGGATTTTGGATATTTTGGTTATACGCCAGTGACCCTGGATACAGAGACATCTCCATGCCCACTGTGGTCTGTCGACCAAATCCTTCTAACTGTTAAGTGACTTCAAACATGCAGCCCTTCTAACTGCTCGTGGATAAAGTTGTGTACTGAACAGAAAATGAATCAATTTGATATTGTCTATCTATTTTTGGTGGACTGAAACTTTGCACAGTACAAGATAATGTACCTCTTTCCCCAGGGATTCTTTATACTTTTCTTTTCTTTGAGTCAGTCAGTTATGGTCATTTTGAAAGACAGTGTTCATTTACTTTATTAAAATCATACATCCTGAAGGAATCTTCCTGTTTTTTTCAGTGATTCTTATTTGAATATGACACATATAGCACATGTCTTTTACTGTATAGTTGCTATTCCTACTGTATGTGAAATAAAGGTTTCAGATACATTTAATTTACCTGTTCTTTTATATATTTTTTTAGAAAGCAGGGGTAGCCAGTACCTGGAGCAACAGTAGCTTTGAGCGCCCCTGCCCAGTCTGATATCACCTTGCTGGACTCAGGATTTGGCAACAATTGATCTAATAGCAGAGTTTAAAGTCATGTATTTTGCTATCTTGACTTGTTATTGTACTCATATATGCAGATGCTATACCACATGAGAGTGGTTCTCTTGCTCAAACAAGATCACTGTAATGGCAAAAGCCCCAAGCTGAGATGTGAGACATGATGAAACGCATTTTATTGCATCTTCTTCCATCATTTCATCGGCATCCTTCAAGGGTGTAAACACTGACTGTTGCGGTGAATTAGCATATTTGTCTTATTTACTATGACCTTGATTTTGAAGTATATTAAGACAGCTGTTTCAATACAGGATTCCATGATTAAACATTCCTTCTATTCACTCCAATCCACATTCTATATCTGGAAATTCCTATCCCGGGTTACAGAAGCCAGTTCCATACGCTGTGGGTACAAGGCAAGGAACAACCTAGGACACATTCAAGATTATAACTTGACATACCATAGGGTCCCCCATCCGGGGTTGTTCCCTGCCTCGTGCCCGTTGCTTCCGGGATAGGCTCCGGACCCCCCGCGACCCAGTAAGGATAAGCGGTTTGGAAAATGGATGGATGGATGGCATACCATAGGGTACACACACATTCAATAGTATAACTTTACATACTATAGGGTACACGCACACATTCAATATTATGACTTGACATACCATAGGGTACACACACACATTCATGATTATCGCGTTGCATACTATTGTTTTATACATGCTAAATGGATAACTGCTTAATCACACATTTTTGAAAAGAGAAGACTTTTATTAAAAATATAACAGGTATAGCTGGTGTCATACCCACAAACACACACACTCACACACACAGAGCTATCTACAGAAATTGCATAATAGTGTCAGGACCTTAATAATGTGCTAATCAGATCAAAGCTGAACTTTTGTCAGTTATAGACATTCCCTCCATTTGTAATTTACTTTTTATTCATATCAAAAGGCTAGGCTGAAAAACAAAGTTTTAATCAACCTTTTTTTAATTTCAAAATCTGTCTGGTGTACCCATTACTGTCACTTATTTAATTTAGTCCAAGTTTAATAAAAATCTCTGGGAAATATCAAAACCATAAAAGTAAAATACTTATTTGCATTATTCGAAAACAGCTGTTATTATTTGGGAATAGACATTACGGTATATGGTGTATGATCACTTTTACAGACATTGTACAGTACATGTATCATGAACATATATTATGCTATCATGCTGGATATCGTAATGGGTCTCTATTCAGGATTACGTTCAAGTCGTTAGATATTTTGTGGTGATGGAGGACATGAAATTACTCATCCACATGTTTACATCCATGGAATATTTTGGGAGTAATGATACCTTTGAGATAAGTTCTAGTTAAAAATAAATTATTTAAATACATAACTTATCTCTGCCTCTCCATGTTGAAGAAAAAAAAAACTTCTCTCATTCCTGCTGGCTACAAAGTGCAGAACATTTTAAATATTAAGTGGACTGATGAAGTAAACTCAGACATATTGGTTGCACTTCTTGGTTTACAGTAATCTAGTTTTTAATTTATCTTTTGTGATGAATAAATATCTATTGTCTTTTTTACTGCCCTTACTGTATATTTTCACTTGAAAGTCAATAGTGAAACAATTCACAACTAAATTAACCTTATACATCATATTTTTAAAACTTTAGTATTGAAAAACAATATTTAAATTTACTTTATTTAGGGTACACAGTAAAGTGACATACAATGGAAGTCAATAACATAGATTACCACACTACTATGTGCTTAAAAACTATGGTGGACATTTATATGTATATATTACTTTCCAAAAGCAAAATGTGTTTGCTTAAACTGAATAAGACGGAAGTAAATCATGTGTAATGTAATCTCTGAAAAGTTTATGACTTGATGAGAGGACTGACTGAAAATGGTTAACAGTGGTAATGGAACGGAAGTGAAAAGTTGATTTGTAATCTACCTGTCATGAACGTAGCAAGGTAGTGTTTACCATCAACAAACTGAAAATAATAAATGCATTTTTATTTATAAACCATTAGACGCAATTTGATAAAGTGTTTTCCACCAATTTCACTGCAGATTTTTTTCCACAAAGAAAGCGCCACTTTATTTAAGGTGTGTTAAAATATGACTGAGAAAATAACATGTATATGATAAAACATTGAGTAATTTAGTTTTACAATCATAACATTAATTCAGAGTAATATTATTAAAAAGATCTGTTCTGGATACATTTTTTTCTTCTGCATGTTTAGCTGATTTGTTATATTTTATTCACTATGTTTGTGTTAACATTTTTTGTTTATGTATACAGATAATCAGAGTGTGAAATGTTCATTTGAGATCCTCAATTTTTATATTTCATTTGGAATGGTTATACTACGCAACATAGAATCAGGGTTTATATCAACTCATCATGGTTGTTATAAAGTATACTATAAATGGCATACATTTCGAAAAATGTAGCTATATTTTACAAAGTAAAGCATTTTTTATTGTGATGGATAAACATATTTATGTAAATTGATTACTACCCACTATGCTTAATCATTTAATTTGAATGCAAAATACATCAATAATAAGAGCAATCAGAAGAGATGCATTTATAACTGGAGCTGAAAATGACATTGCCTAGTACTCATAAATCCATCAAATACTTTCTCCAAAACAGTTACTGAAGCTTCATTTTCAACTGTAAATTAAGTTAGTTAAAATACTGTTTGTGTATAATTAAATCTTCTTGCATTGTTATTGTTTAAAGCTCAATTGTCCACGGTTTAAAGCCTTATTAACTTATTAAAAGAGCATTTTGTGACAGACGAAAGTTTAATATATATAGTACTGAGGTGTACTCATTTTTAGGAAGATATAATTAATATATTACATATGTAACAGGTTTTCAGCTCACTAAAATTTATTGCTTCTATTTTAAGAACTGCATAGTGAATCATTTTCTCACTTATAGAACTTTCTCACTTATCTCAACCTATAGGCTGATTATAGAATGAATGGTTTACATGTACTGCAACTTATTGAGCTGCTTGAATTATTGTCATCTAATTTCTAGTAAAACTGCAGATGTAGCCTGGACATACATTTCTGCTCACCTCATATTAAAGAACTAATCATGTCAAATACTGTCAAATACTAGGTCCCGTGCTGTTTGGCTTTGTTTAATTTTCTTCAATAAATGTAATAATAACTGCAACTCCAGCAGCAACAAAAACAACATTTTTTCATGCAATTTTACAAATATAACCTCAAAGCCAATTTCATTTTCTCATGCGGTCTAATGTTTTGTATGTTTTTATGTGTGTTTTTCATAATTGCCAGATCAGCATTAAACATTACATCCACAACTATTTTGGTATTATCTATTACTTTGTGTGTGTGTGTGTGTGTATGTCTGTATCTATGTATTCTTAAGGTGCTTGTTAATTGTACATTGAAATACAAAAACAGGTAATACATAAGACAAAACAAATCTCTACATAACAGTGTGTTTTGCAACTACCGTTAATGCAGCCTAGTTATTTCCCAATTTTAGTGAGATTAAGCTGCACATTACTCTATGCAGTAATGATTCTTATTGCATCTAATTACACTTTCCATTTATATTTATAGTGATTGTGAATGTTGTACATGCAGTTTTGTGATGTGTTCTGGAGTGTAAGTATGGAGTCAGTTCTTACAAAATGCTTGTTGCCATATTGGTGGATATCTGGAGATGCCAGTTCTTGGTTAGGATTCAGGATAATAGGCAACATTTGTGAATTAAGCTGGACAGGCTAGACAATTAGGGCCTGTATCAGTCAGTGAATCTTTAGTTTAATGATTAATGATGAAATACCTCAAAGACCCTGATGCTATTCTATGCAGGTAACGGCATACCATAAATCAAGTAAGATTTGGAAATATGCACTGTATGCAATCTAAATCTCATCTAGTTCGGTTTGGTAAAGCCATGATTTCGTTGGTTTCATCTAAAGAATTGCAATACACAAGATCATCTGTTTTTTCCCCCTTTTATCTATTTATTTTCATCACTGGGCGTCTATGCTGTGAAAAGCAAGCGGTCAGTGGATCAACATTTCATCATATTGGACGCTTTACCATTTAAGTTTAACAAATGAGAAAAGGGAATTTAATAAATGCTTGTGATTACAGTAGAACACCCCATTTATTCACAGTGCATGGGTTGTGGGTCTGGCAGTGTCTTTTTACAGAAAAGGCTAAATTATTTTGCTTGGGGATTTCATCACTTTTTTGGGGGGTTAACATTAATACCATTTCTTATGATGCACATGATCTGGAAATCTCTGTGTATTTGTACCTCCAGACAGCACCCAGAAGGCAGAGCCAGAAATTAGCCAGCTTTTATTAGATGCGCTGGTCAGTCAGTACTTAGCCATTTTGTGTCCTCTTAAAGCATTTCTAATTACCTGGCAATTTTAACTGCAATAAAATGAACAAATAACCCTGCAGCACATTTAGGTTACTATACTTGTTAGTAAAATAAAGGGCAAATGCCATAGAGGGGAGAGCTAATAAAAATCTAATTTAGCTTTAGTCATTTAGTCACTTTAATTTGAAGGAATTTAAAATGCATGAATTACCTTTCTGATACATAATACATAATTCTTTTTTTAAGAATAGGTCATGAAATGGGAATTAAGTACAAATTATGAAAAATATATATGTATGACCAAAGAAAATGAATTAAAATATTAAAATAACATCTTTATCGATCAATTTTCAGTGGCTAACTGCAGTATTTTCAGTATGTCACCTTTTATTGACAGGTTTTCCAACAAGTAACTATATACTTGAATTTATATAATTAAGGGCATTACAATAAGTGCATAAAGGTACTTCATTGGAAAATGCTGAAGATGTGCTTATGTCTGGATTCAACTTTTCATTTTATGTTTTTTTCATTTTAAAAACATTTAGAATATTTAATACAGGAATATCTATGAAAAAGACAAGGAAAATAATTCATTAAAAAGAAATGTTCATGAACTCTGGTATCTCCTTTTGATTTCTGCAGTTGACAATAAAAATGTCATTTAAAAATGCAATTTACAGCAAATTCTTATGTATATATAGAACAATATTCTATGAGTATTCTTAAGAATAGTGACCGCCTTCAAAAACACACAAAGAAGTGTGAGAACACTGATTAAATGAATAAAACTAAAAAATGAATAAAACTAAAAAACAAAACTTCACACTTCTCACTTAACTTTTTAAACTCTCCCATAAAAACCACAAGAGCAAAGTCATGGTGGAAACAACTACAACAGAAATAAAAAAGAAATAAATTTAAAGATATTGCAAATATAATTCACAGGAATATAAAGCACTGTGTATAAGTAATAAAACGAAATTTAAGGGCTGTAGTAGGTGGCAGATGTCTTGGAGACCATAAATCCTGTGAATGATGGATGAAATGACTCCACAATCTAAGTGTGACCACAATATAACTGTGACCACAATATATCTGTGCTAATTGCTCAGACCAGTAGGTGGGATTTTCTGCCCCAATCCAGCTTCAAACCTGTGCTGGGGAGAATGTCAGAGAGAAAAAAAAGCTAAGGTTATTACGGCCTCAAAAGCGGACCATCCGGCTGCATCCCATCCCCACCGCAGGAAATATGGCCACGCATCTGCCAAAGCGGGTGGTTCCCCCTGAATCGGTCACTGTTCTCCTTTTATGCGAGAACCTTTCTATATTTCTCCATATTCCCTAAATAAATCCCCTATGGCTCCTTGCCCAAAACACTGGTGCAGAGCAACTAACGTGTCTAGATTGTAGACATCCTGCAACAATAGCCGCGCATGTATTCAGCCTCTCTGCATTTCCAGTCTGCCACTGCACCAGGGGTGGAGAGTGCTGGTCCATGAAGCATCTGACCACTAAGGATGACATTGAGGTGACCTCGCCGAGCTGGAAGGTGGCCTGGTCCAGTGCCAAATAGTGCGAGAGGCTGTGTACGGTGTACAGATGCCGGGCCATGTTCTCCAGATTCCCATATTTCACCTATCTCGTATAACACCACAATAACACGTCCCCTGGGGGTCGTCACCCCCAGAACATGGACGAGATGGAGAACCTGCAGTGGCTAGGTATGATCAAGGAGTCTTAAGGGTTTCCCCAATTTTGAGGCGCCGCTCTGCCTCTCCAACAATAGTTCAGAGGTCACCTTGGAGCCATTATTTCCCAATATTTTCTCAGCTGAGGAACACCCAGTGTCAAGCTTAGATTTAATAAGACAAAATGTTTTATTTTGAAATAAAATGAAGACGCAAATATTTCAAGTCATTTAGGGTGTACTGAGAGTACCTAGTTGCCTATAACAGCGTTGTATAATGAAACTACAAAATAAATGTAATTGTAATCTGTTGCAGTTACTGAGGGAAAAAAATATGTAATTGAATTACAGTTACTAAACAAACTGTTGGTGATTACAAAGGGGTTACATCAAAATATATTGTTTTTGGTAAAAAGCTTCTATGTAGAATATGACATTCATTCACTTTGCTGCTTTGCATTTTTGCACAGTGTAGAAATGCCTGATTTCCAGAAAGTATTGGTCAGCACAGCCAATAGGCCTAAACAGTTTTATTGCCCAGTTTAAAACATTTTTTACAAAAGTAATCAAATGTAATAAGTTAAATTATTATAATTAAAAAATAAAAATAGTTACTTATTACATTTTAACGGTCACTAGTATTCAGTAACCTATTACATTTTGAAAGTACCCTTTCTAACATTCTTTAGAAGCAAGTCATACATAACCAGATTTCCGATAGCGCTATCTTAACTCACCCCAGCTGGCAGAAGCAGCATTAAATGGTCTTATGTTGACTTGGGGTTTGTCTGTTCGTGGACACCTCCGTCCGAACACCCCCTGGCAAATTTAATCCATCTCTGGCAAGGGGCCACATAAGGGCCATCAATAAATATCGATATCGGGATAAAAACCTTGGTATTACTTTGTATCAAAATGAAAATCTGTGGTCACCCATCCCTGCTATTTAGTCAAAGGACAGTATTTACATAGCCTACATTTTTTAAATGAAAGGCTAGTCCATATATACATTTTTGATGAAAAGGTAAAACTTACATATGTTTTTGTTTGAAAGCCTGTACTTAAAGTGCATACTTCTCCTACCACTTAGTTGGAGCAAAACGTAGCTGCTATGTGTATCCTGTTAGCGTTCCTCAAAAGTGGTTTCTGGGCTGACCGTGAATAACTTGTTGTTGCTATCTGTTTGCATGACATTGAACGCCTGCTGGTGCCGGGTCTGTGATGAAGGCGAAGGGCCAACCTCAGCTCATGGACAACCCATTTTATAGCCATGGCCACGAACTGTTGTCATGAAAAGACAGGATATTGCTCAGTGCTTTTCGCCCACCTAGGCCATGTCTTGATTTCTTTCAAAAACTGCACTGAAATGATCTAATGATTTTTCAATAGTTTGACCAAAAACATTGGTTAATTTCACCCTCAATTGTCTCACAAAATCTTATAAAACCCACTGAACTGAGTACCATAAAAGACTTGAAAAGCAACGTTTTTGAGATGATTTGCAGCAAGATCCCAGAATCAATGTCGGAAACGTGCTGCGGAAATGAAAATGCACTTGCCACTCATCATCAGTTCAGGGGATCACATATCACAAAAACTGCCAGAGATGATGGGAAGAACTATGAAGTGAGTTTACGGGCTTAGCAAGGGTTCTTGAGGCTCCCTTACAACTTCTGTGTATCAGTCTAAGCTCTCTTTTAAATAGGGATATAGTGGCATGTAAATTTCCGTTGCACATGTCGCCTACAGGTTTATGGGTAAAGAAAAGGTCAGCAAGATATTTATGTTTTCTGTGCGTTCAAAAACAGATGATCCAGAGGGCGGCTACTCTCAGAGCTTTTCCACCTGTTGGAGGGAAACTGACCTCAACCCCCCCACACTGCCATGACCTTTGTATATTTCCTTATATTCTTTTGGCG
>JABFDZ020000037.1:9449002-9485334 GCA_019775955.2 Pollimyrus isidori
CTGCCCCCAAATCTCCTATGTCCCCTTGCCGTCCTCTGAGTTTATAACTAGAAGTACAGAGTCTGGCAGATAATCAAATATAATCTCTTCCATGATGTATTTACATAATGGTACTGTTTGCCAACTGAATGAATTATAATTAATTATTAATATGTAAGGATGGGTCCTATCAGGAATGCAGAGGGAACTGTGTAATTCTAGGATGATCCGACCATCCATCCTTCCATCTGTCTTCTAAAGTTGTGGGTGATACTAAGAAAAAATTATACAGGAGGAAACCAGGGTCCCATTTTGATGATGCACAGGGACTAGACATAAGCGACTGTAATTCTATAGGACTAATATATACAAGTAAGCAAATATATAATCAAAGAGATTGACAGATCAATGATTGATTGATTGATTGATTGATTATGTGCTGAAGACAATGATGCTAATTCTTACCACCTGACAAGCATAACAGCACAATAAGACGTCCCATGGGGGGCCACCCTGCAGTGGCTAGGCATGATCATAACAGCACAATAAGACTCAATTGAAAGACATCTATATGGTACATGTCAATTAATGTCTCTGCATTAGGGAAAAAGTCAGTAAGAATACTGTACATCACAACTTTTCCTAGACTTTCTACCCCGATTACAAATTGTAGATTGCATCAACATGTTCAATTCCAGTGTCGGAGAATGAATCATTAGTGGACAGATGTTAGTTTCAGGCTGCTTCTCATTCATGAAACAAACTGTGACTGAAAAACAAGGTTATAAATGACAGAATTTAAATAGGAAGTATAACAACAATACAGGTAACAACATCTGTAGTCAATAGATTAGTCAAGCAACATAAACATTGTGTTTAATTGACTTATTAGCTAATTACTTGTAGAATTACTCAAAACATGTAAGAAAAAAATGATATAAATCATACATACAGTGATTAAAATGCTGTTACTGTTGCTGTGATTCCTATAAAGGAATACATTTTAAAAGAAGTACAGAACTATTCTTTTCAACATTGATTAAGTCTTGAACATTTTAGCAATTTATTATATGCATTATATTCAATTAATGATTCCAATAACTGGGGGGATATCTAAACATAGAGTTAAAAGAAATCTAACTTGTGTGATAATGCATTAGTGAAGGCAGTCAAACTACGGAGAAAAAACTATTAGTAGGACTCTGTCAATGACATAAAATCAGTTTCATCAATTAAGGACATTAGATATAAAAAAAGTTTTCTGGGCACTTTTTTTGCTGTAGAATTTTATTGCTGATTAAATAGCTTTTTGAAAACAGCAATCTTGGAGCAAAACGTAGCTGCATTTCTTGGACATTAGAATCAAACCTTGTTTTTCCCATTTAATCTAAAATCCATTTTGTGCTGTGGGGACTTCATTAAAAGACATGCTTTCTCATATGTGCAACTGAAAAAAATTAATGAATTACATGCATAAAATGAATCCACTCGTAAGCATTTCATTTTGAAAATGCCTCTTTGGTCCAATGAAAATAAGTTAACATTTGACACATATATCTCATCAGGTGGGGGTGGTCTGTGTGGCTCAGTGGGATCGGTCAGCGACCAGAAGGTCACCAGTTCAAATCCAAGGGTTGGCAGGGTGATCTCACCGGGCCCCTGAACAAGGCCCTTAACCCCCAATCGTTCTAGGGACTGTCTAGAGCTGCTTCCTCAAAAGTGTGTACAGGCAAAAAGTGACTGCTAAACGAATGCAAATATATGTCACTGTCAACCAGTACAACTAACTAAACTTTCATTAACTTCAAGGAAGTCTGTGGAATAAACATAGACAATGATACAGTGCACAATAAAAAATGTACAATGACGCCGTCCTTGTGTTACACTGTCCTGAATATAACAGTAACAGTGAATACACGGCAAAAGATTTAAAGAACCTCCTTACCGAGAATAAAAATACAAAAATGAAGATAGAAGGAAATTTAAATCCAATTTAATTAGGATTTAGTGCTTTAAGAGAATCCTCTAAGCTGCATAAGTGAATTAACCAGAATCTGAATAACAACAACAAAAAATGGATAGAGAATATTATATTAACAATGAAGAGTATCAATTTAAGGAAAAATCATCCATGTGCTATTTATGTGAAACCAGATCTAGGGGAAATTATGTGACAACGCATATTTAGCTTGGAAAGGAGGCCCAACATTACAGCTGACACAATTACTCATTAAGAAAATCTGGAACCAGCTATAGGCTGTCCCTTGAGTATTAATAAAGTTTTATCTTAATTTTTATCTTACCTTAGCTGCTCACTCCCACTCTTTTGCATGGCTTAAAAGCTTAAAAGAAAGACTGAGTGAAATAAAGACACACATAGAGCAGTATGGATAAACTAAAATATTGAGTGTATTGCAGATGATAAAAGGCGATCCTTTACCAAGGATATATATACATTAGCTCTGTTTTATGCATAGCAATATTGGTAAAATACATCCTCTGATTACTTACTCACATTTTACTCTTGTATCTTTATGAAAAGCATGAAAAACCATTTAATGCTATACCAAACCAATCAAATGTAAATTGAAAGAGTATTTGAATTCTCCTAGTTGTTTGAGTATTTTATATAAAGTAGAGAGTAATGTATTATTCAGAGCTACAAATCCATAAAACAGTGATTAAGTACCACCACTTTGAATTGAGTTGTTATTGAATAGCACTGACCTAGTTATTCTTGAAGTGAAAAATAAAAATAGCTTAAAGGGTTTCTTATTAATTTTGAAGGTACTGTGTCGAAGGGAAAACAGAACAGCATGTTTCAAAACATTTTTTTGCCCATGAAAGCAAAAGTTTTTGATATTTTTAAGTCCCATAGAATGTTTTATAATGTTAAATCAAGTTATGTAATAGGCTACTCTGTTGATGTAGCCAGGTGTTCCATAACTTTAATACAGCCAGGCACTTTTTTCATCTCAATATCCATATATGAGCATTTCCTGTCACTAAAAACAACTTGATTTATTAAGTGTTGTGACGGTCATTGTTATAAAGCCTGAACCTGAATACAATTTTTGATCATTTTAACCAGTACAACCAGAAAATGATCATTTGGTCCAGAAGGAAGAGTTAAAACCAGCCAAAACCAGTAAGTTAAAACCAACAACTTAAAAAAAATATATCAGCACAATGCTGTCGAAAATGTCCGATCCCAATATTCCTGTAAGGTGACCCAAAATACATGCCCAACAAGCGGCTATACTCCAAGGTTAATTATTCTCCACGCCTGAGGTTACAAAACACAAATCATGACAGTTTTAACTGTGTTCACTTATTAAATATATTTAGAACTTTCCTTAAAACACATTGCATGAGGAATTTGTGTCAAAGTATGCATATATAATATGATCTGTGGCAGGAAAAAAAAAACGGGTAGCACGTTGTCATCACATGACATCCGGACAGCACCTGCCATAATCTTCCAGGCAAGTCACTATACAAAAAAACAGCAGTGACCTTGCACAATCTGACATTCTGACAGCCTGGGGTCTGTGGAGTGCAAAACAACACAGGCCGTAAGTGAAGCAGCGTTTTTATTAAAATATTTAAAAGATCATTTTCGAGACTAATGAAGCCTTGGTCAAGTTAGGCTTCAGTTTTGCTGGGAAAATACACGATCGAAGGTTCATTTGCAGTCGTCGAGAGGCCGACCTGGACTGTTGTCATCAAGTGCTTTCAAATTTTTCAGCGACTCCTATCAGCTGGCCCGTGGTGAGTCGGGTATTGGACGGAAGAGCAGTAACCTTTATTCACAATTAAATGAAATTGGCTCCAGTGTATCATGCAACAACAGCCACGGCAGAGAACAGTCTGCTACTGAATGTAATACTTTGGAAATGGCTGAATGCATCCTAGGAACCAAAAAATTAAACTTCCCTTCTAATCTGACTTAAAAGGAAAAGCTAATTAATGTTTATACAAAGATTAAGTAATTATCATTATTAGAAACATTTCAATATCTTTGCATATTTATTACTTTTCTGTATTCACCAGTAAAATAACTAATTAACTGTTTCCTGTGTTACAATTCCAGTGTACTTTTGCTTGTTAAGCTAGCATTTGGGGTGAGAAAAGAAGCATTGTCTGTATGTTCATGCAATAAAACAGGAATAAAAACAAAGAAAAACTGCCTGATGAAATCAGATGAAATCAGAAAATGTGAATAGATACTTTAGTCAAAGTTTTAAAATGGAAATACAGTATGCGATACATTATTTTGTGTCAAATACACGTCGTTGATGAATGATTGGTATTAGGTGTCTCTTTGTGAGCATTGTGTTTTCACCTGTCACAGGCCTGTATCCCTTCAAACAAAGACCAGAAGATTTACAGCCCTGAAACTGCTAAAAAAGGTTCCCGTCTCCTGTCTCTGCACCACGCCATTCCGACACTAAGCCACTGACGGGCAAAGAATTTTAAGTCAGGAGAGAATAATGAGGTAACAAGATTAAATAGTGTTCAGCGAAACCTTACGGAATTCTGTAGTGATAGATAATAGAATTCTCTCATTTTCAACAAAAATATACGCAGTTTGTTTGAAAATGCTGAAGTACAGTAGCATTTTAAATGTATACTTTAATTTACACTGAGAAAGAACAAACGTAAAAAAGAATAAAAGGTGATGATAGTTGATTTCAAAACAAGGAGAACATGAAAATATTTTAAATGCTGCATTGAGTTGTTTTGATTGTTTTTAACTTGTACTGACTCGCTGGTTGCAAGGAGGTCAGGGAGCTTATTACTGTAAGTCAAACTTCGACTGGCAAGGGACTGATCCCATTGCGTTTTATAGTTTTGAAATCAGGGCCTTGAGCCTCTTCTCTTAAGTAAAGGGACATAAGAAGATCATGACTCCAAATGAAATACATGAAAAAATACAGAACCCATCATTTTAAAATAGTCACTCCAATGACAAACATGAAGCATGTAAACGGTATGTTCTATATCTATATCTATAACTCGTTGCTAGGCAATAAAATAAAAAAGTTGCTGACACAAAAGCAAACAGCATAACTCTAATGGAAATTGAAATTTTTGCATTTAACTTCAGATTTAATGGTAATGTCACATTACATAATTACTTGGATTATAAAAATAAGCTGTTAACCCACAATAGAGAGGGGAGATTGTGTTTTTTTTCTGTTTCAGTGCATGCATGTCTACCTGTATATTAATGAAATTATTTTTGTTTAATCAGATTTGCATTAACTCCTCTATCAGTCAAAAGACAGACGGGTGTTATTGTGCATTTAAAAATTAAAAAATAATAAATGTTTTTCTCTGGTTTGTCTCTTCCTTGAACTGTACAAGGATTATATTCAATGACTTTTTAAATTATTTATTTTATATAGATTTGATTGCATGTACTTCATCAGAAGACCACATGCAAGCATCATTATTTTCTGCTGCTTGGGATCATGGTTTCTGTAGTACGTGTCCCTCCAAGGCAGATTCTGTTAGGCATAAAAATCACTGTGATCTGGTGTCTGTCCAACACAGGAAAATCCAATACAAATAGCGGCAAAAATATAATAGCCTTCAGTAAATGTGCCTCTGATGTGGGACGCAAGGTAAATGTTCGGATATCAAAAAAGTGATTAAAAGATTTTTGCATTTTATCAAATTTAATGTTGTATTAACAATGTAAAAGGTAGCGCTACTCCCTAGGCTCTTCCTCTTCCCAACAAACAGTTAAACTTCCCTTCCCCTTGAATAACATTGTTCTGTATGATTCTTGTGCATCTCACAGCTCCAATTTTTTGTGCATTAAACCTGTGCGACTTTCTTTTGTACTTGTGTACCCTGCAAAGCGGTAATGGCCGTGCAGTAGTGCTGAAGGCGGAGGATCTCTTTCACATGTGATTGATCCACTGTAGGTTAATGTCACATCATATTTTTCCTTTCCGTTGCAGTTGGCATACAAATACAGGTCGTCGTCAACTTACGACCATGATCGGTTACGACTGACTGGTCGTAGCACGATTTGGTCGTAAGTCGCGTATGTATAGCCTACTGTACAGTAATGTATTGTTATAAAAATCTTTAAGTCATACCTTATCATAATTTTCTTTGTTCATTATTGTTATACATCATGATTTTCTTGGTTCATTATAGTTATACTGTTACTGGGATAACAGTTAGCGGCTTAGCGCGCGCGGGAATGGTAGTGCTGCCGGGAACTGGCGCGCAAACTGTCGTACGCACAGCGGGGAAACATTTGCGCTGCCAGACATACGAGCTGCGATCATGGTCGTAAAGTGGATTGGTCGTAAATTGGATAGCTCGTAAGTCGACGAGGACCTGTACAGCACTCTAGACATGAGCAGATTCAACTGGATATATTAATATATCTTGCATAAATATGACTAGAACCAGTGCTTAAAGCAGGCGGCTGGTATTCAGCGGTATGCAGTACCAGCACCTCTGTCTTTCTCTTCAGCATACCAGGAACATTTCTTGCATACTGTACCATCACCACTCATAATCTGCCAGTACTGAATAACAAGGGGAGTACAGGCACCTGATATTATCCCACTGAACACTGAATAACTTGCCAAGGCACATAACTGATTGCATTGAAAAATTATTCTATTCAAAGAGGCTGATCTCTGTCTCAAGATAGCTTGGGGCCTATAAATAAATACTAATATATATATTTTTTTTATTTAAAAAGTTTTAAAGACTATAAGTCACATAGTTATGCATTCATGGAAGTCCATCAAACAAGATACAGTTAGAATTAAACATGAGATTTATAAAATGCTGACCCCAAGTATACATACATTGTAGAAGTTTAGATAAGGAAAACCCAAGAGGCATTCCTCTAACTGGGTGAGAGTCAGTGTTGATTTCTAATAATTGCCTATTATAATAATATCACAGCATGTGAAACAATAATTTTCCCAAAGCAGAGCACTTCTGATAATATTTTTATGAGACCAGGCAAATGCTGTTACTTCTAGGTATCCTTCCCCGGCTCCCAACTTCTGCACTATGTGAAGATGTAGTAAGTGACAAGTTTCCAGAATAATGCGAAACTACATATTGACTATTTTTCTGTGTGTCTGGGGTTGCGCTGGGGCTTAATATAGGCTGCATTGCTGCCACACACTTTGCATGCAGGAATGGGAGACAAATTGATGGATATTCAGTGCCTGGGGTGTTTTTCTGGTCAGCACGACGTGTTTTATCGTGACACAGATCCTAGGAACAGCTGCTTTTTAGCCTATAGATAAATTGACTACTTTTGCTTAATCCTCTGACACTAAAAAAGCAAAACACGCTTTGTACTTTGCAAACAATATGAAGGTCTTGTGTAAATAAAAAAGAATCCATCAGAAGAAAATAATCTGCCCATTTTTCTGCAGTACATACCATAAGAGTACTTTTCAGTCCATTCTGGTCACAACCCCAGGCCCTTACTCTTTTATCCATATCTGAGAGACTTCATTCTATAATATTTGAAAAAAGGTTGAAAGTAGTTTTCAGTAGTTTTACCCATTAGGTAAGATTCTTTTTTCTGTTTATCCACATAAGGGTTTGTTATTTGGCCCATTTCTCCGATAGGAAGCGTCGTCCAGGAGTGCCATCTCATATTTTCATTTCATAAACATATTCTTATTAAATAAAAGCCTGCAGGAACAAAAGCAATATTTCATTTCCGAAGCATTGTTTGTTAAAGGAGGAAAAAACTGCAGGCTTGTGCTCTCAATAAAGCCAAACCCGAAAATAAAGTCCTGATTTTCCTACCGCTATGTCTGTCAATGCATTCACAGCCATTGGCTAAGAGTATACTACAGTAGTATAGTTTCCATGGCTACTCCTCTCCAGATATGTGAAAACATCTTACAAACTCGGCTAAGGTAAATGGTTGGCTAGTTTCGTACACTTAAATCTCTATCCTTATTCTGAAATGCATGTTTCTTTAAAGTATATCACTCAGAGAGAGCAGAGTGAGGGTCAGCAAAATAAGAGAACATAAAGTGAAATTAATTTAACATGAGAATCCAGCAAAATTCATTTCAGCTTTCCACAATTGTAAAAATTTATAAAAACAAATCTGACACGCTATAGACTAACATACCACATACCACCAGCACTATACTGCGAATGCATTCTGCGCTATACAGTACAGATTAATCAGATTAGTTAGATAAGCAGGGGCCAAAAGCCAGATCTTTCAATGCCTTAAACATGTGGAGAATAATTTGAAATTTACCCGGAACATAATGGAAATTCAGTAGGGAAACGCGAAAATGGAAGCAAGGCATCCATATTTTTTGTTTCTGGTTACAATTATTGCTGTGGCATTTTGAAATTGGGACATTTGAGCTGTTTAATGGCAGGTACACACATACAGTGTTTTATTTAGTAAGAAATTGGCTTGGTTTTAAAAGAAAAATGTTAGGTATACTAGCAGGCACAGTGTAGGACTAAAGGCTATTCAATATTATTTCATGTGAACTACTCAGTCCAAAAACAAGGTAATGTAATGCGGTACTCTCAGAGTTTTCAAGAACTCGACAGCAATGGCCCCTCATAGGCTAATGCCAATGTTCACACTAAGTACTTGCTGTAATCCTGCTTATTATTATTATTATTGATAATAATAATAATAATAATAATAATAATAAAATCATAATTAAATATATATATTAAGGCAGTTTACACAGAGTAACATTACGTCATGCTCCATCAAGTAATTTTTCCTAAAATTCAATTAATATCAGTTTGCATCTCTTTTGTGAAAAGCATGCTTGGGAAAATTTTATTTTTGATAACTTTTTCAATAATATCTTGTTAAACAATTAGGAAGTTCTGTTTTTTTCACTTGTTTATTGATTTTGATCACATTTTTCTATAGCTTTAACTTCATTTTCCCTTTCCTACAAAGTAATGCTAATTTGTTGATCATAATTTGGCTTCTTCACATTTGACTGTCTCTCATTAAAAGAATTTGTTCTTACCCTTTGCTTTTATTCTGGATTTCATCCCCATGAATGTTCTGCAGCCTCTTTCCGTTACTTCACCTCCACTTTCACCACAAAGGCTTTATCTCAGAGATACAGGCAAATCCTGTGAGACCAGCACAGTTTCCAAGACACCAAGTCCTTTTTTCATGAGATCCACTCGAGCACTGTTGAGACCCCAAAATTTATAATCCCATGATTTGTCAAATTAGCAATAGAATGGTTGTTTTCATTTAAATCCTTAAAAAAGAATGACTAGTATGGAGAACATATAGTTTTTTAATATAAATCAACTGCGTTATACCTCTTTAAAGAAAAACTAGCACAACTCACTGTTCTAAGAAGGAAAAGGCATGTAAAAGGCAAAGAAATGTAAAGAAGAATGAAGAGGAGACTTTTTAAAGGCAATTGGTGTTCTTTGACCCCAAAACTTTTATACTTTAAGTATACGTAGTAAGTAAGTAAGATATAATCTCATTCTTATCTGGTAAATTTGAAAAATTATATTATTATTGCAACCAAATAAAAACCAGAGTAAACCACTAACTAAAAACTTGAACTAAAATTCTATTTTTAAACTTTGGATGCAAAGTGCCTGTAGATCTGTAGTACGGACAGTGTAGTGACTGCAGGGGGAGGGATGGGGGGGTTATTTAAAATGAATTTTTCCTTGTAGGCCAGTGTATGTCATTTCTGAATGAGAAAAAGATTGAATCGCATTATGAGGAAAAAGTTGGTTGGTTTAGAAACGAAACGCTCCAGGGGACAGGGGGAATCTTGGAGTAAAGGCACCAGGAGATTTATTGGACAACCTCATGGTGTAAACAAGTAGGCAAGCGGAACAGAACACATGGTTCACTCTGTAATTTAAACAAGCACCATATAAACCAGCGAGAACAGGGTCGTAACTGGCTTACCTGTTCTTGGTTTCTCTCTCTCTCTCTCTCTCTCTCTCTCTCACACACACACACACACACATAACTAACTTATTTTATATCATTATCAATTACAGATGTATAGATGGCCATACTGTACTCCAATCATATCTCCCCCCCCAGAAGCATCAACACCCTCCCATTTTTCACACCCCCCGCAGGACTATGGTGGTGTATGTACAATGAAGAATGAAAAAAAAAAAAATGAGTCCGCTCAACCAGCAGATTACCTGCACCTTCATGCCAAACTAATATATAGAGTATACCCATTAAATGTGCATGACCACAACTGCTCCCTTTTCAGGGTAGCACAAACACCAAAATGGACAAGCTGCTCTTTCACTGGTGCACCTCTTTTTCTCAGGGCAGTCTGGTGCCAGGAACACACCCAGCACATCAACCCCAATCCCAGGGTTATGAATACCTTTCAAGTAGCCTGGCCCCATGACAACTCTGAGTGCAATCCCCCACTCCCTTCAACTCCCACCCCAGGGCCTCTGTCCCCTGGAGCCACCTTTGAACAGTACATCTACATTTTCAGGGTAGACCGATGTAGTAAGGACTCTTGGCAGCTATAGGAATGATTCCCTTGTGTCCAGTTTCAAAGAGAGATAGTTCTGGCACCCTAGGAATTCAAACTACAGATGAGGCAGCACTGTAGGGTAGAACACTCAGGCCAAACTTGCCTTGTGCGTGTAGCAATGGATCTGTTCCTAATGTTCAGCACCAGCCTTTCTCAGCGTCAATATTTGATTGTGAAACATAAGACTCACTTCGATTTTGAATCAGGTCGATGGTGTTATATACGGATTGACATAACTGACATGCAAGTACGCTTTCACCTTTAAAAGCATTAAGTAGAAATCGATTAATGTGACAGCGTAAATACAAACGTATTTTATGTGCATAATTTGATTAGCTGGTCTCTCAACGCGATTGACACGATCTTCTCGAAGAGAAGCACAGGTTCGGGGGAACCTGACTGTCCTGCAGGGATGTACCCAGCTGACTACACGATGGACAGATGGGAGAAGTGGAGGGTCATGTGTCTGGCAGCTCTGTCCATGGAGGACATCAAAGATATTTACCCTTTTGGAACCATGATTACAGGTCTGATGCTGATTGGATTAAGCATTGCCCTGGTTTATCGGAAATTGAAGAAGACGGTGACAGACTGGCCGGGATGATTGACAGAGTTGGCAGAGCTTTTGGGACTATATGGCTATAGACCCCAAATTGGATAACATCACTGGGACTATGGACCGCAGATTTGACAACATCACTGTGACTATTGACCGCAGACTCAATAACATCACGGCTCATTTCAGAGCTCATAGCTCTGAAAAGGATTTTGGATGGCGGAGACAGCATGGACAATAGAGGAGCTGCAAAATTACAGCTTCTTGCCCGAAAACCCAAACAACCCTATTCTATCTCCTTTTTGGCTCCCCCATAATCAGCACTGGCCTTGGCCAAGGCCGCTGCTGCATTCAACAACTCCCTCGGAAGAACAAGGCAGTGAGACTCTCTTGCATTCCTTTCCCCCAACCCCAAGGACACCCTTCCCCCATCCTACACCTCCACCGCTTCATACCCCCAGCATGAACAGGCAGGTCTGTGACCTGCGCTGTAATGGTTGCAGGACCAGACGGATGTTTTGTCTATGCTGGGCTACTTCTACAATCCCATTTCCCTCCCCTGTTGCAAGTCACGAGTTTTTTTATGTTGTGAGGTGTACTGACCATGTGCTTATGTTGCTGGGATGTTTTTTTTCAGTTCCTATATTTTACTCCCTACTGGAGTACAGTATGGGGGCTTTTTATTTTTTTAGTTTTTTTATTCTCCCCCTCTCTCCTCATGTAATCCTGTTTCTTTCTTTTTCCTATATCCTCCTGTCTTCCTGCCCTGTCTACCACCTATAATGTGATGTTTGTGTATATGTATGGTCGGGTTGATGGCCTGCTTTTTCGCTGGTACTTGTGACTAGTGACATGGTGTATTGCAACAGCAATAAAGGGTTATCATCATCATCATCATCTTTGTCATAATCAATTGCGTCAATCTCTGGTTATATACTGTAAGACCTCACCTAAATTAGTCCCAGTGCTAGCTTATGAAAAAATGAAAATACAGCCCACTTCCCTTTCTCCCTGTCTGATGATAAATAATAACACCTAAACGACACAAACAAACATTACATCTACAATAATACCAGGTCACAAAAAGTCCAACAGGCAGCAGGGTGATGGAAAAAAGGCCACATATTGCAAAGCATTTACAATAAAAAAGACAAAAGCACAGAGTCACCGAGTCAAATCAGT
The DNA here is from genome assembly GCA_019775955.2 of Pollimyrus isidori. NCBI lineage: Eukaryota > Metazoa > Chordata > Actinopteri > Osteoglossiformes > Mormyridae > Pollimyrus > Pollimyrus isidori. Next base: position 9,461,267 of record JABFDZ020000037.1, read on the forward strand.
AGAAGCCTTCTTTTTGGGTGCCTGGGGGTCTGTTGCAGATGTCACATCTTAGTAATTATACAACCAATTACAAGTGGAGTCAAGAGTTTCAAAGTAAGGGTGTAGGTTTTGTTTCAACATTGGTAGGGACCGAATCAGCCCCTAAACATGCACAGCACTCCTAAAATATTGGTTGAGACATGTCCGTATCATCCATTCCCAAGTCTTTATCCTTGGCTGGAAGGAGGTTGCCACTTTCTCTCCTGAATGTGGTTCAAGTAGAGCTTGGGCACGTTACCTCTGACTGGAGATCTTGTAGACTTGTACAGTAGGTTTCCTGTGGTGCTTTATCTTTTTGCTCCATCCCCTTTGTGATGAACAGCTTCCGCATGAATATATTAGCACTGATTTGTTGACCTCTCTTGAGCTGAGCGAGGATCAATGTTGTAGCAGCAAATTATGTTAGAACAGAACAATACAACAATAGAACGAGAGCATATGAATATCTCAAAGAGGGTCAAGTTGACATGGCATAAAGTATAGACTGTTCACTTAGTAGCTCTAGTGGCTTGAGGAAAATCCCAGCTGGTTGCTGTATAGCAAAAACCATAGTCTTGACTGAAATGAACAGTGTGCAATCATCACACACAAGCTTTCTAGGAGCAAATCTATCTAACAAACATGCTCTTCAGCCTGCTGATTACTTGGTGGCTGAAGTGTGTTTGCAGGCCAGCTATCTTAATGTTTCTTGAACAGCAGTCTTCTTATCTTTGAGTAGGCTTATGTACTCCACAAAAGGTATATATTGTGACTTACATTTTAATGCCTTTTTCTATGCCAAGACACAGACCTAACATCTTTGTCGTGGAATAGCACTTGCTAATTCCTACTTCAGTTTTTCATGAGCGCTTTCAGTCCACTCGCATGGTGAGTGACATAAATTTTTCATCAGGGAGTTGGACCGTGGGCCTGTACCCCGGGTTGACTAGGTGTTTGCTGCACTGAGTAGAAGTCAACCAAGAAAAACTAGAAAAATAAGCATTGGTGCAGAAGTTGCTGAGGTAATATTATATATACTGTACAGATATTATACCATGGTACATAATATTTTCAAAAGTAACACAATTGCGGCATTTTGCTTTGTATCTTGATAATTCATACTTCAATTTTCCATACACAATTTCGGTCCAAGCACTTGAAAGGTCCTGACTAATTGTGTCGTAAGGATGTGGGATTTGAAAATGCTGTGGTTTGCCGTACTACATTAATACTGCCTGAGCCTAACTTTAAAACTGCTCATAAAGTTTCCCCTATTTCGCTACACTGCTTCTATTTGTTTTTGCTGCTATACAGCTGTCCTTCCATGGTCTACTGGAATTTGCCGTGTGTGTTTAACGACCGAGACCATGTGCATCCACAGACAAATATAGCATGAACACAAGATTCCGGGCAGAAAAGGGAAGCATAAAGTAGGCTTACGGCTACGATGACCTTCATGTATTCTGGTGAGCACATCCACGTGCAGTTCATCTCCAATAAGAATTCTATCTTCACACAAGAGCAATCCGTTTGCCTTTGACAAGGAATCTCAAGCAACCATCTTGCTGAAATGGAATAAGTCTGTTGAGGAATTTTATAACTGTGTCATGGAGCTCTTCTTAGTATTGCCTTCTTATTGCAGGAGAAATAAAAAAAAAAAAAAACATTAAAAAATGTATACAAATCTGAGGGCAAAGCCACAGTATCACTGTGTGATGATTTATTTGTGCATCCCCAACGTACCATGGAAAAGGAGCAAAAGCGTATTTCAAAATTTCAAATAAAAGATGACTTCACAGAATGCACACTTTACAATACAACAGCACTGTCCTCCACTCTCTCCCAGGAAAGCTGGGGTCCTGAAATACCCAAGACTCCATCAAGAATAGGGTGCCCTACTTGAGTTCTTTATACTCAACTGAGATCAGAAGACAAACACACACACAGAAAACAGCAAAACAAATAAACCACACCATAGCTAAAACACGCCAGTACATTGTAAATTCAGTACAGAGGGGAAATGTAATGGAAACTGAAAATTGGAATATTAAAAAATAAAGCTAACTAGGTGTGTGTGTGTGGAGTGGGGGGGTTGCTACATTGTTTACTTTTTAGCTGAAAAAAGTCAGCACAATATAAGCCTATGCAAATCTGTGAATGAAATAAAAAACATGAAAAATCTCAGAAGTCTAGTATTTCATTTGGCTACTTGTGTTTTTGATTAGGGCCTGGTCGAGGTTAAGGTTGTCATTGTTGGAATTAGAGTTTTTCCCATAGAGATGAATGGATGGTCCCCAAAAACATAAAAATACAAATGTGTGCGTGCCCAATTTGGACAATACATTCTCGATCGCTTGAGTATCCATACATGTATTTTGGGAGACAGAATATGCTGCCTATAGTTGTTTACCAATAACATACACTGCTTTCACTGAATTGGGTAAATCAGCAAACACTGGTACCTCAGTGGAACACAATCAATGTTATAGCATTAAGTCAGAGGGACTAATCATTTGTGGACTGTTTGCAGGCAAAATCCATCCGGGCGTTGTAGGTAGGGCACATAATGGTCCCATGTCCTCACTGCTACTAGGCACTCTGTCTCAATTTGGAAGCAAGAGTGGTATACTTTTGATATACGTCTCAAATGCTTAGCTGGCTGCATGCATTTTGTCACCATAGATGTGGTGCAGTGTAGCAGGCAAGCCAATGTTGTTGTCATCAGTGCTGACCAGCGTTAGAATCTCAGCATTACAATGAGATGGAGCAATGGCTCTCATGTCCTTTACCTTGTTCAAAGCCTGCTTTCTGGCCTCTGCCCACAGTCCTGGTACAGATATTTTATTCAATTTGCTGGCAACCAGTCACATGTGAGGGGCTTGGCATGTCATTGAAGTATCAAGGCTCTGATTTGTTGAAGTGACATTTGTCATAATTCAGTTTCAGTCCAGGCTATTTGATTGTTTTCAGAACTGCCAGGAGGTTCTCGTCATAGTCATGCTGATCATTGCCATAGACAAGAATGTCATCCATAATGACCACAGTGCCCCTGTGATCACCTCTCAACTCTCTTTGGGAGCTGGTGTGAATCCGAATAGAGTAACAGTACAGGAGGAATGAACATAATCAGATTCGTGATCCAATGGCACCTGGGAGTTTTGTAATAGTGTCCACTAATGCATGGAAGCATGAAGCCATCATAATTTACAGCTCGAATGCTTTAACACAGAACCTGACCTTATCATTCTTTTCAACCACAGTAACAATTGAGGCAAACTGTTCTGTAGGTTCAGCAACATCTGTGATGATCCTAAGGAGTGCAGGGGAGCACCTGCTGAACCTTAGATGGCAAGGGAATGGGAGTTCTGGGTGGGGTGGCTAGGCTATATGGTGTAGCATTGCCAGAGGGTGGTCAAAACCCAGATGGAGCCCCAGGCAGGTTTGACCATCAACCCCCCCAACTCATTCCCCCCGGCAAGCATCACCACTGACACTCGCTACCAACCCATAGCACTGGAGAGTCCACAAGGAGCATGTGGATCGCCGTGCTGCCTCACTGTCCGAGACAAAGTGAAATTGGCTTGGTCAGTTGGCAGCGTCTCAGAAGGTAGTGCTGAGTAGCAGACTCCAGATACATTTAGTGGACTCAAAGTTCAGCAAGCTTTTATCTTTATTGACAAGCCTCTTCCTTTCCGCACAAGTGATGTGACTGTGTCTGTAAATGTCCCTTTAATAGCAAAAATCTAAAATACTTATTATTGTTTCAGCCTTTGAGAGATTTGGGTTGTGTGTGTAGCTCAGTGGGTTATTGGCCATTTCCTGATGGTCATAAGTTTGAATCTGTCACAACAGAAACTCAGGGACGGTAAGCAGGCTTTTGCTTCAGGGAACCAGCAAACAGATGGTGAATCAGCATGCGGGGCTCTTGGTCGGGGTCACAGAAGAGAATTTTGCGACCGGGGAAGTCAGTCCCACAAGCACACAGAGGACAGCAGGTAAGAATACTGGAGAAGTCCAAAGGGAGCAGGAGACTGGGAGCTGGGGAGGAAAGGCAAGAAAGGGCATGATGAAAAAACAGCATTAATGCTCAGTATGTTGCATGACGCATGACAATACCTCACAGTGAATGTTTAGACTGCCAAAGCTAAATAGGTATTTAGGACTGCGTGAGCATGCGGGAGCATCTTGTGGCTGAAGTATTGCTGTTGGGCCCTTGAGTAAGTCCCTTCACGTTGATTGTTTCATGAGGCCTGGGCCCCTCCTCTCTCACCCCAACATTTTCTAACTTGTAATGCTGCTTTGGCCAATCAAGTCCGGTAAGTGCATAAAATCGAATGGATTTCCTCTTCCTCTAGGACTCGTAATGTCAATACTAGTTTCCACCCTCAGGGGCCACTCTTGTATATTTTCGTATTTGGAGATCACATCAATTTTAAAAACGATTGACCATCTTTCAACAGAATCAGCCCCACTGTATAAAAATGCGACGGAAACATGCATCGTTATTTTCCCTAATACACATAAACAGTTCGTTCCCGTTTCTGGTTTTCCACGTGACAGCAAAGTGAACTAGCTTATTATATTTCCTACGCTGCCAATTCTTTTTGGTACAGCGCAGTTTGTTCTGTGCATGGATGCAGTCACTTCAGGTGCATTCTGGGTCTCATTTTATCTCGCCCTATTCCTCTTTGTCCTGTGATCCCTGGAAGCGTCTCTTGTCCCTGCCCCGTCCATGCTGCGCTTCACGCCGTTCCACGCTCGCATTTCCTTGCTTAATTGGCTCACGTCGCCCGGCTGCCCGAACCGCTTCGTCTAAAGTTAGCTCGGCCTCCGTGTGCGGCTTTTGAGAGATGCGGAGATTTGCAATTCTGATGAAAACTATGTCTGGTATCTGTTCCCTTCGTAAGCGCTCCTAGGAAAAGCTTCAGCTGTCTCTCCCTTTCTTTGTTGCCGCTGGTGAAAACAAACTCTCTCATGTATAACAGTCCTCCGTGGTATTGCCATGTCCCTTACATTTACTGACAAAAGTCTTGTGATTATTTTCAAGAGAAGCTTCCTCGAACATGAATGGCTTGTGTTCAGTCTCAGCAGCTTTCCTCATTGCATATAAAAGGCCACTGATTTGCACCTCACCGTCCACTTTGCTAGCTTTGCCGCAACGTGAAAATGGTTGAAACGCTGCATCCATGCCGTCTAGCGTGCTGGTTGTATAAATTCAGAAACCTCTGGTGCATCGATCGAGAGGCATTAATAGCTTTCTGTGGGTACAACTAAATCTTTTGGCGCCACTTCACAAGAGGAATATGTGGATATACTAGGCCATATATATGAAATATAATAGGTCATAGATAATTGGTCATTGAAGTTCTACTGTTTTATGGGCTCACATGCACTGTTTGTGACAAACGGCCCATGTAGAATTAGTCAGGAATGCTTATGTGGTTCATTTTAACCCTCTGGAGTCTGGAGGCCTGTCAGGCACCTGTGAGTTAGTCTGACATGCCTTGACATTTTTAAATACTTCCCCTATATAAAAGACATTTATCCAAAAGTGCTGCGCATGCTTTTACTCAGCACAAGCTTAGCACCAATAATCTGAGACCATTTGGAATGTCATTCTTCTACTTCTGTTTAAATCAATAAGCATTTACTTCTTTTATTGTGTATGGCGTTCCTACCAGTGTCATGTGCATGTTTGACTGCCTGGTTGGCCCATGTAACTTTTCTATATTTCTGTTTCAGACATAACATTTTGTACTTAAGCAATTTTAAGGTTATCATTCCCTGCAAAATTGAATCTGAAAAGGATGTCATTCCGTTTCTGCTGACAATTGTTCTATCAAGGCAAAGAACAAACCTTCTAAATCGACCTCTTTAGAAAATACATGCCATTCCCTTTGTTCAGAGACCTTTAAAATAGCTGGGTCACCAAGGCAGCAAGCGTTTCCCCAGCACTCGTCACTGGTAGGTCTCTGTGTATTTGTTCCCCTGACAAACAGTGTCAGTGAAAGACAAATTATGAATGGCAGCGACTGCCAAAGCTGACATTTCGAGGTATTGGAGAAGAATCTGGGTTCACAGACAGGCCAAGAATCCTTGAAAAGAAAAGCTGATGATGATAAGATTGCTCTGCCAGCAGACTTAGTTTCAAAGTTACGCAAATAGGAAATAAAGGATTTTAGTAATTAATTTATTTACATGCAGATGCACTGATGTTATGTCACATGCATGTAGATCCACATCTGTTTGTAATGTAAACGTGCATATTTAATTTTGGAGTTTTTTTCTTTTTTGGTAAACGTAACCATTGATAGTTTTTTTTTATGAATTTATCTGAAGCATGTTCTGAAGCATTTCTTATGTATTTAAAGAAGCCCACATAGGCACCATCACCTCTCCGCATGAAAGTTCAGGATCTGTTTGAACATGCTGAACAGCACACTGTTATGCGCGGAGGCTGGTGTTGGTTCTCTAATTCACATCATGTACAGCATATCCTCACAGCTGGGGAGATTCCACACTGACAAGCTGAAAGCTTGTTAATGGTAAGACCCCAAGTGCTATTGAATCCCTCTTTTTATTCCTTACATGACTGAGAGATATGTTAATGTAATACCTGCAATCTACAAACAGACTGTTTGAGTGGCTGTCAGAAATTTGGTCAACTCCGATTTAAAAATCCTCTTAAATCAGGCCAAACCTTTCAGAAACATTTTGAGCTGAGAAACCCAGAATAAATAAATAAATTTACTCATCATCCAATTGCAGCTTTTATAACTCTGCTATTCATAGTTCATTTTTGATGAAAAATAAATTTAGTTCTGCTGTACAGTTTCATAACATTTGCCTCTGAAAACAAATGAGACATTTTATGAAAGAGGACACTTTCCTGTTAATGATTTCATAACCAGGCAGCAGAACTCACCATTCTGTTTTCTATTACCCTCCGTTATTCAATTTATCGCTGCCTTGTCTTTGAGACGCTGACCTGACCTATAAAAGGTTGTAGAAAATAAAATTATTGGGGCTCCTTGAAATTTAAAAAATCCAAATTGTGCACACAGATTTATTCTTATTCAAAAAATAAATGAGTCTCTTGGTAAGGTCACAATGTATTGGTTGGTAAAACATCTTTGGATATTATAGCATATAGAGTAATGTGGCATTAATATATAAACTAACACGGGCTATGTAAGAGTGTCTTGTTTACATTTTTAACAGGTGGAATATATTCAGTGGAACTGAACAGCTATAGAAGTCACATTACTCAAGCTATATTGCTGTATATTTGAACTGCAACCTTTACAAAAGGCTGGGAAATGACATAATTCTGTATTGCTAGCTTTGCATTTAGAAATAATTCATTGTTTCTCATACTGAAATGATAACATTGAATTTGAAATTAATATATTGTTATTTTCCTTTATGAAGATTAATATCAAGTTTCACTAAGAATTATTATTCTTATTATGTTTACATATGGATGTTGAAATCAATAGGCTAAAATTGAGATTTTTGGTTTTAGTTTCTTATTATTCTTACTTGATTTTATAGAGTAATAGGATATTGCTGAATGGTTAATGTGTTCACCAAATTATCTTGGATTTTCTACCCACTGAGCTTTACAATGGTTGTTTGTTTATAATGTCAGCAATATCTGAAGTTTAAAATGTGTGGAAGGGTTGCCAGGAGCGATAGTCATGAACAATCAGGATAAATATAATTCACATGTTGGTTGGGGTGTTTTAATTACCAAAATATATATAACTAATATGATTTGAAAATCACACGTTTCAGACATGTTAAATAAATAAATATGCAAGTAAGTAAATAAACGAATAAATAAATGTGACGATATTAATAAATTAAGTCCATTAGTGCAGTTTGACAAGCCTGTATTTACTCTGCTGACAATTCAGAAATCTCAAACAAAATGACTATTGTAAATAAAATGGTAAGTCATAGTATGTAAGTCCTTAGTTCAAGATAGACATATCCATCCAAGAGCAAGACTTGTTGTGGACAATAAAATTGTATGTATTATAATTTCATTCCATTCAAAGAGAACAATCGAGGATGAATGTCCTGTGAAACAAATGTAATATTAATCAGGAAGATGCAAATGAGCTTCAAAAATAAAATTCAAATGCCAAACGCACTCAGTGTTGATAATATCTGCAATTAGATGTAATTTAACTTGTTATTCCTTCAGGCATAACAGGCCGACGTAGCTTAGCAAACAAATACAATTATGTCAATGAAAGAAATGTGTGCCAAGAAGAAGCCTTCAACAGCCTGTGTCATATCTGCCAGAATAAATTAATGTGTTACATGCAAAATTAGTATGTTATTTTCCCTCACTAGTGGAAGATTGATAGATAGACAGATAGATAGATAGATAGATAGATAGATAGATAGAGAACATTTAGCTTATACAGCACTAACTGAAAACAGTCACTGTTTTAACTTTGAGTAGCTAATTATACCATAATGAGGTGGAAAAAAGGAAAAACAAAATATGAAAAATGATTTCAAAATTCAAGTGATGCATTTTTTTTTTGAAAATAACAGTATTTTTCACACGAATAAGAAATGCAAATTATTTTTAAATGAAGAAAAAAATCCCTAGTTTACAACTTTAGTTTATGTTGAGTAATAATGGTAGAACACATTTGATTCCTGTCAGTTCCTCGTTATGTTCCCTGTGCAGGACTGGTATGCCGTCAGTGAAATCCCCTGGCATGACACCTGTGTTTTCTGGGGTAGCCATCTCAAGGTGACACTCCTAATCCATGTCAGGAGGACATTTTGAGCTAGGACAGGAATTGTAAACTACATTTTAATTAGATGGACCTGGATTTCACTTAAGCACCAAGTTCTTGCTGTGTGCTGATTGGTCAGTCTCCTATAATCATGCATGTGTCATTGATGTTAATGTGAAACGGCTGCATGAGTCTTTCAATCAAGGAAACCAACTAGTAAAAGTAGTAAAAGTGCAGGGGAGGGCAACCAGATCTACAAAGGGACAATGTCTATGCCGGTTTTTGGGGTAACCTTTCGGTCAGCTTTATAAACCCAGCTGTGAGGACTCTGCAGCTAATCAGTCCTCTAATCACTAATCTAAGTAGGGAGTTGCGGCAAAAATCCACACACACAATGGAAATTGATGGATAAGATTGCCCACCCCTGCCCTATTGTATAAATGTTGGTGGAATATGCATGAATGGATGGATAATACCATTGTTTGTAGCACTGGTGGAGAAACCATATGTTATTTCCCTATGTGTGCTTAATATACCTAGCATTTGCACCAACTTATGTAGCTATAATTAAAAACAAGTTTGTTTTGTTAGGATGTTGTTGAGTGGTGCTCTCACAGAGATGAAGACAGAAAGAAGATGAAGGCCTGGTACCCCCAGCCATTTCGCTGGGCCCCTCCTCAAGTCCCACCAGGTCTCCTCTGTGCTAATTGCCGATTAGCACCCCGGGAACAGTCTAAATTACACTCAGCTGTGGCTTGTCCTCTGATCAGCAGGAGCTTACAAGGCGATGAGTGCTCTACCCAGGATGTCAGTTTAAGACTGTACAGAGCCAAAAATACAGTAACAATTATTTTGTCTCTTCCTCTCTTGCGTGACTCCTTCAGAAGTGACTTTAATGAGCCGGGACTATTTTGTTGGCATTAAAATCAAAGCTGGTCTGTGGTAGATCCCTTTATTCTTCTGGCGGTTCGCTGGGTAAATTTGTTCGGTTTGTGCATATTCTGTCTGCAATGTAATGAGGCTTACCGCATGCTTGGCCATGCCAATGCATGTGCTCGTGGCAGAGTCGTGCAACGCGTGCGATTTGCGTGCAAATCATGAGTCCTCACCGTGACCCCCTTTACCTCTGCCCCAAATTACTGTGAAAGCTCCAGTATGCAATGGCTAAACAGAAGAGGTGTGTGTGTGTATGTGTATGCGCATGCATACTGTATCATCAGAGAGAGAGAAAACACAACTGAAAACTTCCATCCGGAGGGGGCAGTCTTCTCCAGAAAGGTCTGCAGGTTTTTGCTGCAACTCCCTAAGTAGATTACTAATTAGAGGGCCGATTGGCTGAAGAGTCCTCACACCTGGGTTTGAACAGCTGACCTAAAGGTTACCCCAAAAACCTGCACACACATTGGCACTTTGCGAATAAAAAGCCTGGCCGATTATCAACCAGTTCTATAACTGTTTATCCAGTAGAGGCGCCACAGTGAACCTATAGTCTACAGTAGTAAGTAAAGGACATTAGGCAGGGGACATTATGGATGGGAGGCCAGTCCATTACAGGGCACAGACTCTGACCATGGGTGAAGTATAGATAGAAATCAACCTAAAGGAAATGTTGATGAGTGTAAGAGGCAACCCAAGTATGCAGATGGGCTGCTGAGTAAGTTCTGCCAGTACTTTCATTCACAGCTGCCTCATGGTGTGGCTTCAGCCCTAGAAAACACTGCTGAGTATCTGCCTGGCTCATCGCAGGCAACAAGGCAGGGGACTCCCTGGATGCCAGGTGGGGAAGACACACACAAAGCCTGGGGCAGCAGTCAGACCCAACCTGGATGCATGAGGCCACAGAGCTCACCACCATGCCGTCTCATCAAATGATTAAACTCCTTGAGTTGATTGAATTTCAACATTGTGTGCAGTACTGTGCGACTTATTTGTCCTTGTGTGAAGGAAATTTTCAGATCAGATGTGTCCTCAATTTTGTTGTGATATCGTGTACTGAAATAGATCTTGTATTCAAATATTCCTTATATGTACAATAAGATATTTAAAAAATAGTTCTTATAACTTTTTTCTTATATGGACGAAAACCAAATATCATTACTTTTGCTTCCCACTGAAAAACTAATGTAGAAACACCATTTTTGGACTGAAGTTATCCTTCCCATGGTGCCATTTCACACTAGTTCCAATGGATGACTAAAAACAGTCATTGGTTCCGGCCCAGCAAACATCCACAAACACAGCTCAAATCACATAATGCTAAAGCAGTCTAATGTTTCAGGCTGTCTGTGTCTTCCACACGTTTAGTGTTTGATTAGGCGTGGCAGAGGGGGACAAGTAGTCCAGTCTGTAAATTTACTGTATTTCTTTCTGTGTACTTATTATTTTTTAAAGACCAATGCTGTGTATATCTTTGTCCATCTTCATTAATATTCATAGCTGCTTTTGTGGTACAAGGTCACTGTGAGCATAAAGCCTTTCACATGAAATATGGGCTGAAAGAAAACAGATGCACTTGACAGGATGCCGGTCCATCACAAAACACACACTCACACACAGACATTTACTAAGTGCAATTTAGTTCATCTTTTTGAACTTGTTTTGAACTGAAACCTAAAGAAAATGCATGATATTCCGCTGGTTGTTAAATTAAATGCAGTTTTCTAGCGACACATTCCATACACTGGTTTAGGTTAAAATTCAAACTGTGATTTTAAGAAAAGTATAATGAATCATAAGGGCATTACAAGTGCTATATTTTTTTAAAATTAAGATCGTAAATGGGCATAAGTATTTGGCAGCCTAATCTGAAGCAGTAACCAGCACATGGCTGGAACTTGTGTATTACATGACTGCTTCTGTTTGAGTACCTGGATAAAAACCAACACAAAACTGTTGAGAATGTCTCAGTGCTGCACACAGAGCCAGGGACTGAACCCAGAACCCTGGCAGTGTTGGGCAACTGAGCTACTCAGCAGCATTTGCATAGTGGCATAGAAGGGGGCAAAATTCTAATACCTATAGTAAAACTTCAAATCGCTTTCATAATCCTAATTATAGACTTCAGTTATCTTGTTTTTTTTTGTTGCTTTCATCTCTCTCTCTCTCTCTCTCTCTCTCTCTCTCTCTCTCTCTCTCTCTCTCTGTCTAGCTGGCTTGAATAAAACGCTATGAAGCTTTGAAAAACTGTTACCTTATGTGGAAGCGTGCAAATTGACTGAGAGCAAACAAGATTTCAGGTGGACAGAGTCAGAAGACAAGGTCTTAATATCCAGAACACACAACAGCATCTCTGACAGGAAAAATGAAGCTAATTTTAAGCTCAGCAAATGAGCTTGATCCTCTCTGATGAATGATTTTTTTCTTGCGTCTGCTTGCTCTTCGCCTATTTTCTATTAACGTGCTCAAAGCACCCATTGTGAAAGCTTTCATTAGGTGGGCAGGTGTCACGTTTACATAAACAAGAAGAAGAAGAAGAACAACAACAATAATAATAGTAATAATAATGGAATTAACCATTCTTATTTACAAGTTCAAGTAACACCATCCAGGCCACCACCTTACTTTTCTCTGATATCTTTGATACCATGATGTATGCATGCATCTATATAGGATAAATATGCATATGAAGAAAAGTGAATACCACCCAAAGTGAGTACCACCCAAAGTGAGTACCATTTAAAGGCAAATAAGCAGTACACCTGCCATCACGTACATGCAGTGCATTCATCCATCAGTCCCCCATTTAAGGGCCAGAAGGCCCTTAAAGTATCTTTGTAGCATATCCATCCATCCATTTTCCAACCCGCTTATCCTACTGGGTCACAGGGGGTCCGGAGCCGATCGCGGAAGCAACAGGCATGAAACAACCCTGGATGGGGGTCAGCCCATCGCAGGGCACACTCACACAAGCAATTCAGGAACGCCAATCAGCCTCAGCATGTCTTTGGACTGTGGGGGGAAACCAGAGTACCCAGAGGAAACCCCACGATGACATGGGGAGAACATGCAAACTCCACACACGTGACCCAGGCACAGACTTGAACCCAGGTCCCAGGTAACAGTGCTAACCACTGCACCACCATGAGGATACTTGTATTATAAATAATTTTTTGCATTTAAAAAAATCTTGAAAAATTTGGGGCCTCTGGGTATCTGACCAGCATATCTGGTGACCCAAGAAATCACTGCCAATTTGCAAGATGTTTTCTTCCAAGGTACCCAGTCACAACATCTGAGGTTACTTTGCCTGAGGAATATCTGCTTTTTTGCCTTGGCCTTAATATCCCAAATCACTTAGACATAAGATAAAGTGGAACGTCAAAACCAAAATCCCACATTTTATTATCAGATGTCTGGCAATTATTCATAAGGACAGACGGTTATTTTAGTCACTGTAAAAGAGCGGAGGAGAAAGGTAAAGCCTTGATGGGTAAAACTGAAGTTCATCCATCTTGCAGCTGCTTATCCTGGTTAGGGTCGTGACGAGGGGAGGGGGGCATTTCCCAGGAGTGACGGGGCGCCAGGCTGGCAGGCATGCAGGTCCATCGCAGGGCAAAGGCACACGCTACGGGTAATTTAGCCTAACAGCATGTCTTTGGACTTCTGAAGGAATCCCCTGCGACACAGATAACACACGCAAGCTCGACACTCGCAGCAGTGGCACCTCATAGCGTCGGGCATCGTCGCCAAAACGTTTTCCTCAGAAGTTTCGGGTCATCTGAATCCCTGAAATGTTTCTTTTGTCACACGTATTTGGAATCAAATAATGAACATAAGGAAAAGGCACATATGTATATAGCCAACTCAAAACTCAGAGACACTCAAACACTGGTAATATACATCTGTTTGTTTCCTGTGCGCGCGCACACACACATATACAGGTTTGTGATTATATCTTTGCGGGGACTCTCCATTCATTTCTATGGGGAAAACTCCAATCCCAACAAGATGACCTTAACCCCCACCCAGCCCTTACCTAAAACCATAAGTAACCAAACAAGATACAGAACTTTTGACATTTTTAGTTTTTTGACTCCATTCACAAATCTTTGTGGGGACCTGAAAAATCGGCAAAATAGCAGATACATTTGGTTCCCACAATGTAATATAAGAATAATACACACATACGAGAGCAAATGCTTTCAGAGATATCAGGGAACATCCCACAGAAGTGATCTGAAATATGTGGTTTTTATAATGCATATAAATTTGCATTTCAAAATATAAATTCAAACCATTTTCATATGTCTGACATGACCTCTAGTACTGTTATACCACAGTAGGAACGTCCAAATTACGGCACTAATTAGCTAACAAGCAGTATTATGAAATGTCAGTTAACCCATTAAAATGAATTCCAATTTCAAGGCACACGAAACAGATCTCAGGTCAGTGTCAGATTAATAGATTAACAAGATCTATTTCTTATAAAATAAAGAAAACTCCAAGAGTGTGAACCATTGGACGCCATCTCGGCTCCTCTGAGGTGAGCTTATCAAGAACAAACATGCTAGCATACGCAACAACACCAGTGTTGCACTCACCTCCTTCAAGACGTTTAATCACTTCCTTTTCCCCGCCTGGATCTGTGCATATGTGAGGAGACTTTCAGCTTTTTTCCCCTTCCATATAGCCAAGGGGCCAAAAACATCGGCCCAGGGCACATGGTTGATGTCCAGAAGAGATGGTGTGTTCTTAGCATGTGTGCTTGGGCGTGCTACTACCCATTCATACAGGATATGTTACCATTTCATCTTTCATGGTTCCATGATTGTGCCAAGAGCTCTGTATGCCTAGGCTCTGTTGTATTTTTGGATTCAGTAAGTCGAGAAATCAGTCTGGGATGTATGAGGAAAAGAATCCCCATGATGTTTTAGGCTTTATACCTGTAGGTATAACCTATAGGTATTTTATCTACTCTAAAGTTGACAGACAGTTGGAGGAATGCACAAGAGGTCTAAATGTTTACTTATACTTGTCCGAAGGCTACTGAAAAGGAAAAAAAACAATATACCTCAGAACCAGGCAGCTAGAATAATGATCAGATGACAAATGCAGGGATGGTGAACTGATTCACCCTCTTAACTCTTAACAGATCCCTTCGATCCCTCGAAGACTGAAGGATAGCATTTCCTGTCCTGCTATGTTCAGCATTTTTTGTCCTGCTAAGTCGGAGTACATTTCAAACATTGTGGTAAAACAACCTCGTCACCAGGGTCCTTTATTCTGGAATGTACACTGAAGCTCTCCGGACTCATTATAAAAACTTAAGAACATACATTTGACACAGAGTCCACTAACATTCAGTCTTGCTGGGAATTCAGCAGGAGGAAATTCAGTATAAAGTTCAGAATAAACCCGCTGCTAATGTCCTGTATGCAGATTTCAGGCTCAGAGAGTTGAAATATTCCACTGAGTTTGGCAGATGTGGGCATGACAGCAGTGATTAACCACATGCTTTTTGAATAACATCCTGAAGGCTGTGCAAAGCAGTGAGCCAAAATATATAGTAATTAACAAAAAAATACATATATCTCCCTCCTAGTCCACAGTCACCCTCGCCCCTCAAACACACCAATCCTCAAGGATTAAAAAAATATATAATAATAACTTAAATGTGATTTTGACATCTATAATTCTCTCTCTGACAGTGTCTTTATGTAACTGCAGTCACTCAACTTCCCTGTTTTTGTGCGTTTCAACACCCAAGGGTGCAAAAGCCTCAGTATTCTGGATCTTCTTTAAAACCCCTGTCTCCAAAAATACATCTATCTGCTCATGTGCCATGCACAATAAGGGGGCCTTTTTGGGAGCGATTCTGACAGTACATACATAAATTGATGTCAGGTGTGTTGACATACAGAAGAAAAAATTAAAATGCTTGTCTGGTTTTTTTTTTTAGCTTATTGGTATGTGAAATTAGCACCATGCTACCTTGTTAAGAAACATAAACGTGGCAATAGAATAATTCAATCTATATGGAAAGACCTAAAAGGTCACAATAAAAGCAGAAAATACATTGTACCTTCTATCCATCCATACATTTTCATAACCACTTATTCAGTACTGGGTCTCTGTGAGCCTGGGGCCTATACCTGGAAATTTCAGTCCCTCTTAGGGCACAGACCTATCCACTATGGAACATTTAGAAACACCAAGTTGTCCAGCGACAATATTTTTATCTTTGTAATTGTGAAACTGTAGTAACTGGAGAAAATCCACAAAATGGCATGGAATGACATGCAGGTACTCTGAGCCACTCACTGCCCTGTACATGATTAGGACATAATGCGATAAATACGCATATTTAAAGGTGAGAATGGGGTTTACGTACCTTTATTTTCCATTGCTCTTTCATTTGCTGTTCCTTCATTTAGAACTCTGTGTAAAATATATAACATCTTAGCTAATTAGAATTTAATTGGTAATTCATATTATATTTTATAATGTATTAATCCATATTTAATTGAATTGTGCATTTTAAATACACATTTATAAACAGTGTACTTATCCAATTACGTGGCAAATAATGAACAAAAATGTTCTAGAGTAATGATTTTGAGTAATGATCCTTTCCTGTTCCAAAAATGTTACCGTTTCATTCTATAACTTTCAAAGACAAATGCATATGTTATATTAGCCTTTATTATTAAAGTCAAACTAACTTGCAAAAGGCATATAGACTCTTGATCGATAGTTCAGTAAGGATTTGCACTGTCGTATCTATAAGCAATGGTATTCAAGTAAATTAAATTACAGCATTTAATCTTACACCGTTAAATAACAGAGCTAAGTTTTTAACAACAGTATAAAATTCTGGTGTGCAATGAGTGCCGTATATCGCGCAACAATTATAACTTTATCTATTCAACAAGATATTCCGCCTCTAATTGTAAGTGCTTTAAAAAACAATTTAATGTCAAGTAAAGTGGGACTGGGAAATATGATCAGGTATAACTGGTAACACTTTAATTGAGGGAGCACGAGTAATGTATTAGTACACATATGCTTAATGTATTAATTAACCAGAAACTACATGTTACTCAAATACTAATCCCATGTTCATTCAGCGTTATTCAGTCAGGAGCTGTTCATGATTCTTTCTTCAGTAGTAACTGAGTTTGTGCCCCCTCAAGTAAGGTGTTAACACACCTTTTAATTAATAATCTAAATGGTTCAGTTTTCCCTGTCACCCAAGTCACACTCATTTTTAACAAACAGCACCTAAACTGAAGAACATGTGCTGCGAGAGATTTACCAATGTCTATACAAGTCAAGATGAAGACACCGGGGGTCTGTGAGGATTACAGGAAAAAATTGTTGTAGTTGTTTTTACTTTGGGTATACTTTGAGGTTTCTTTTCTGCTCTCATATACTTTTAGTTTCACTTTCCTTTTGAGTAATGGAAATCCAAAGAAATGCATTACTTTTTCAAACAGCTTTTAGCACCATTTAATTTCCTCTTGAATAATACAAATTTTTAGCATTTTCTTTTAGGGAAACCAGTGATGGGGGCTGTACAGTTAAATATTCTCCAGCAAGCGCTTTGGTTGTAAAACAGTAGCCTTTGCGTTCCATATGAATATCTTTACCCACATACATAAAATTCTTTCAATAAATGTCTACACAGAGGCTTCCAAAAGGCATTCGGTAAATGGCGCAAGCACTGAATACATCTATTCTCTATTTTTCCAGAATTTTAGGGCTGCTCGTTGTGGAATCTCTGTTTTGTGTCAGCCTTTTTTATAACGCTCAGGCAGCTTAGTGCGCGCACTTTGCAAATCTCCACTGGGATGCCAGATATTGGTGTGAATTCAGTCCCAACATGGCAAGTTGAGAATGTGCAACCACTTTAACACTTTGGTAGGGGAGGGGGCATCGCCACTAAACTTGTTATGGGCAATGCTATTAGGGGCTGCACACTCAATGATAAAAACATTTGGGTCCCCAATTAAGCTACTTCAGAAACTATCAAAATCCACTGCTTAAAGATTCAGAACAGAAAGCCTGTACAGTGAACAGCAGCAATTTTTGTTCAAGTAGCTTGAAGATGACGCTAAATGCTATTCTAAATCCAACAAGTAGGACACTTCAAACTGTGACCTTGTGTCAGTCCATGGTTATCGTGCATAAAAGTCAGTTGCTCCATGCTAGGAAGGAAAATCAACATTTTATTATACATTGATTCTTCATGGAAGCCAGACCAAGGCAGGCCCTGACCTGTGCCATCACAGTGCAACAACCACCAGTTTTGCCTTAAATGATACTTACATAGGTGTAGTTGAGGTTAAACACCAGATTCTTAGAGCTTTCGAGCCAGTTTCACCTGATAAAAATTTAAGGTATGGAAAGAAAAAATTTAAACATGCTGATTCACTTAAGCATGCTGACTCACTTAAGCATGCTGACTCACTTAAGCATGCTGACTCATTTAAGCATGCTGACTCGCTTAAGCATGCTGATTCACTTAAGCATGCTGACTCACTTAAGCATGCTGATTTACTTAAGCATGCTGACTCACTTAAGCATGCTTACCAATGAAATGTCCATCCATCCATCCACTTCCTGAAACTGTATATCCTGTTAGGGGGTCACGAGGGGTCTGAAGCTTATGCTGGGGGCTACAGGTGCAAGGCAGGGAACAGCCCAGGATGGGGCGCAAACCCATTGCAGGGCACAGTCTCTCTCTCACACACACCCACATACACACACACACACACACATGAACAATGGGTAATTTTGCAACCCCAATAAGCCTCAGCCTGTTTTCGGGGTGTCAGTAGGAGTACCTGGAGGAAACCCCACAATGACACGGGCAGAACATCCATGCAAACTCCACACACATAGAACCCAGGTCCCAAAGGTGTGAGACACCGTTGGCTAACCCCCCCAGTGAAAACTTATCGGACAATTATATAGAACAAGTCAGAAGAAAACAGATCTTCATGAAAAAATAATGTTGCCATGTTCAAAAGAATATCAAGAGAAATGTTTGTATGTGGAATATATTATAATAATAATTCTCCCGATATTTCTTCACTGTAAACAAGTACCTGCACAGACTTTAATCAGATAATAAGCTCTACTGTACATTCCTACTGTAACAAACATTCTAATATTCATTAGACTGCCGTGTATTAATTACTTCTTGAGCAGACAGTTTTATCCAAAGGGACTTACATGGCCTATATCTGCACAGATGGACATTTAGAAAAGCAATTTAGGTTAAATACCTTGCTCAGGGGTACTTCACCCGAGACTCTCCTGGGCCTTCAGCCTGTATGCTTGTGGTTGTTATCTTGGTTCTCTAGCTGTAATGCTACTTTGTATGCTCCTTATAGAATGGTGCTGTATATAATAATGTCCATTGTAGTCAGCTGTGGAGTGGAGACCTGGAAATAAAATGTAGGTTTGCAAGTTAATTGGCTATTTTTTTTCTCAAAATTTATTCACGCACAATGGGGTCAAGACCCCTTTAAATAATCAACTCTGTAGTACTTCAGTAGACTAACTCATTCCTGTTTGCACTGCTCAGTCCCCTCATCACTTCCTGAATCAGGCAGATGACCCTATTTAAAAGCCAACAAGGCAATCAGTCCGATCAGGTTCAGCTCAGTTTTATTACCTAAGACATTTGTACGCTCGAAGGTGGTGATCACTTGCCACTTTCTCTCTCCTGCGCTGACTTGAGTTTTCCTTCACACACACACACAAGAGATCGTGAGTCGAATAATTTTGCAGAAAACAAAAACAAGAGAGATTTAGTTCGACTACAATCGTCCTTCAAATAATGTATATGTCTCTCGAATATACATATATACAAAGACACAAAGCCTCCCCATTCACTAGGCAGCTGTCATTTTCTTTCTCTGCGGTGGGATGCAGTGTGAACAATTATTATGCTTTTCTTACAATCTAGTATATCAGGGCAGGGGAGGTGCTTAAATGTTAAAAAATGGGCACTCACTAACTTTAAAGTTCACACACAGGTTCACATTAAATTGTTTAGGCTCATTAGGATATTTCAGGCCATCATTCATTTTTTGGCTGAAGAGTTTTGCAAAACTGATGCTGTACACCTATCAACCATAACATTAAAACCACTGACAGGTGAAATGAATAACATTGATAATGACATTATATTGACACCTGTCAACGGTGCCATTATATATTAGGCAAGTGTTCAGTCAGCTCTTGACGTTGATGTGTTGGAAACAGGAAAAACAGGCAAGTGTAAGTGTATCTGAGCAACTCTGACAAGTGCTAAATTATGATGGGTAGATGATTCAATGAGAGTATCTCCAAGACGGCAGCTCTTCTGGGGTGTTCCTGGTATGCAGTGGTCAATACCTGCTAAAAGTAGTTCAAGGAAGGCCAACCAATGAATCGGTGACAGGATCATGAGCAGCCAAGGCTCACTGATATGTTAGAGGAGTGAAGGCTAGCTCATCTGGTCCGATCCTACAGGAGAGTTACTGCAGTAGAAATTGTCAGAAAAAGCTCTAGCGATGATAGAGAGTTATCAGAACACACAGCGCATCATGGGTTGCTGTGTGACGAGGGTGCAAGTTGCAGGCTGATCAGAGTGCCCATGTAGGGCCTCGTTACCCACCGAAAATGCTTACAATGACCGCATGAGCATCAGAACTGGACCATGGAGCCATAGGAGAAGGTGGCATGGTCTGATGAGTCACGCTTTCTGTTACATTATATGGATGGCTGGGTGCATGTGTGTTGTTTGCCTGGGGACGAGATGGCACCAGGATGCACTATGGAAAGAAGGCTGGCAGACAGGTATACTTTGATGCCATGAGCTCTGATACATACCATCTATCTAAATGTTGTTTCAGGGAAGTACACCCCTTCATAGCAACAGTATTCCCCAATGACGGCGGCTTCTTTCAGCAGGATAATGTGCTCAGTCACCACGCAGAAATTGTTCAGGAGTGGTGTGAGGAATGTGAAAAGGAGTTCAAGGTGTTGACTTGGCTTCCAAATTCCCCAGATCTCAATCCGATTAAGTATCTGCGAGATGTGCTGGACGTCCACGGAGGCCCCACCTTGCAACTTACAGGACTTAAAGGATCTGCTGCCAACATCTTGGTGCCAGATACCACAGGGCCCTTCAGAGATATTGTGGAAGCCAAGCTTTGACAAATCAGAGCCGTTTTGGAGGCGTCGAGGGGACATACGCGATAATACACAGGTGGCTTTAATGTTATGGCTGATTCTTGTATATCTACAATAAACAGAGGACGTGAGTGCTATCCTTTTTTTGAGGAATAATTACAGATTGGTGATTCATGCATTCAATACTTGCAAGAGTTACATTTTAAATGCCCTCCCCCCTTTTTCTTTGCTAAACTAATAGTAAATTGTATTGAATGTGTTTAAAATGTCTGTGGATATTGTATTGTTTTGTGGACTAAGCTTCAGCAAATGTATGTTTTAGTTGCTTTAACATCAAGAGTTCTTTGAACAGCACTTAATGAAAATTATTAAAGTATACTTTGTGTCAAGTGTGGTGTCACAAATAATGTGTTTCCTGACGACATAATTAATAAAAATTAATTGACTTAATATGATAACTAACAAAAATATCTGGGTACCATTTTACAATAAAGCTCCCTTTTGCCACTTGTAAATGGTAGTAACTCATTAATAAAAAGAAAACTGTTATAACTTGTTTAAAATTGTCTATTAATAATTTACAAAGTTATAGCCTAATTAGTAACCATATTATAAACCATTCATAAACCCTTTATATGGGTACCCGAATTGTAAAGTGGCCACGATAATTCATACTCAGGCCAACTACTGTATAACATCCCGCTTCCTGCTGTTGATGTGAAATATGTTTGAATTCCACATTTTATAAAAAACACCACTAAACCTCACCACAAACAAAATAAAAATTTCAAAGGTTGTCATTAAAAGTGTGACAGTTCGATTGGTACTGAATGTAGACATTCTGTTCACTCTTCTGTTAAAAGCATGCATCACGGTGTCAGAGGGCCTGATTTGTCCAATTTGCTTTCTCCATAGCAACAGCACCAAACAGAACATAACACTGGAATACAATCCATGACCTTGACAAATCCAACACTCTCAGCACGGACAGCAACAGGAGGGTGCGTTGCTATGAGTTTTTAATTTTACTTTTGAGTGATGATTCCTGCCTACCTAGTTATTTAAGTGTAAACATCTTTGCATTTGACAAATGTACTACTCACATATATTCACAATTAAATAACATCACTTATCCATTAGTTGTCAAATCAATCAAGGTATTTATTTACGCATACATTCATCTTATATCTGTGAGTAACATTATTATAATTATTATTATTATTATTATTATCAGTATTATTATGCAGAAAAGCATACAGAGATTCTTTTTACTTTAAGTGATGAACTGCAGATTAGTATCACATTATCAAACAAGCTCCCAAAAATGACTGTTAAAAATATCCATTAAATGCAATTCTTAGATGAAATGTGACTGATATCAAACAGTTATAATTAAAAACTGAATGTGAGGCCAGAAAGGCACAAGTATTTATTGTTTATTCTAAATTCAAATCTTTGAATGGATGCCAACCAACAGTCTCATCACAAACAATATCTATCCGGGGGAAGAATTTCTCCCCTGCGTTCACACGCATCAATATTGCCCCCTGCTGTCAAGCTGCTAAAATCTCTGTAAAAATTCTAACAGTGCATTTTCAAATGGCTCTGGGCGTGAACACATTCTGATGTCCAAGGGGCGTGCAAGGCAAGAGAAATCTGACACAAGCACTTCCCATTTTGCAACCAATTAGACCGGAAATGTGAAAATCATCATACTTTTTTCCTAAATAACTTTTTAAATAACTTTTGCCTGAAAAAGCCCAGCAGGATGACCTGGTGGAGACCAGCTACTCGAACTCACTGATTTTGAGGGCAGAGTGAGATGGAGACACTGCCTGATATTTGATCTTTTTCATAAATGTTTTTCATAATTTTCAGCCATCCGTTTTCCAAACCCGCTTGTCCTGGGCAAGGTTGCAGGTGTTCAGAGTCTACCCCAGAACCTACGGATGCAAGGCGGGGAATAACCCAGGATGGGGCGACAACTCAGAGAATTTTATTATATTTGATTGAATTATTACATAAGTTAGTATGAAGCTATATTATTGAAATGTCTAGATTACTACAAGCCAGAATTAATATACTAAAAAATTATTTTAGAGTTAAATGTACAATTTAAGTTATGTACTGTATTACATCTAAATTCATAGTACTGTATCTACCCAGTTGCTAAAAATTCTGACTCGGAGTAACAAATTCTATACTATAAATCTTATTGTTAAACTTCTTTTTTTGCGTATTATGACATTTAAGTGACTAACAATTCATAAAAATGAGTGATAGCAATGAACAGAAAATAATAAGCGGGAAAAAAATGTAATTTAGGGTCCAATTTAAACCTGTTTACATCAGCAAAGCTGCACATATCAGTTCAATATTTTCTTGTAACACCCGTAAATCTTAAATCTATATAAATCTATTATATAAACAACAACACTTTGCAATTTTTGTTAAAAATGTGGTGTCCGGCTTTATTAGAGACCTGAATGGGATACCTGCAACACATAAATAGAAAAGTCTTGTCGTAAGTAATGTAAGAAAATGCACATTTCCAAGCTGCCAGAGGTCAAAGACAACTAGACATTTTACTGACCACTGTGTGTATGAGGTAAGTACTTTGTAGGTCCCATGGTTTCTCTGCTCTCTCGCTCTCTCACTGTCTCTTTCTTTCTGTTGAGTCGACAGGAACCGTTGCCCTTTTACTCTCCTTAGTATGTCCTTAGTTTTGTGATATGAATATGTTTTTGGTTGCAAACCGTAGTGTTTTTGGCACCGGGTTTGTACGGTGGCGCATTCAGCACAGTTTCACACCGTCGTGGCCCTTGTAGTTACAATCTGATTTGTAAAGTAGAGAGGTCATCATTTTCTATCCCCTGTGCATTCTGGGATAGGCTCCAGTCTCAGCATGAGGCCAACACCCTGTGAGTGGTTATGGGAAAAAATTGATGAGCACAGCTTTAGTACTTAAATACGATAGTTAAGTTCTCGGTATACCTCTTAGATAATGTTATGTAACAGATATTTTACCCCGGCAAATGGTAATTTTTGTCATGGTGGCAACAATATGCTACCGTACTGAAATGCTCAAAATGGCCATATTTAGAATGCTGATCCAACATGTATTTCAATTTAAGTGCATTATACCACAACAGGCAATAT
>JABFDZ020000037.1:9485416-9506262 GCA_019775955.2 Pollimyrus isidori
TATATATACTTCTAATAAAATGGTATCTTTTGTTTTTCCATTGCACATATCCAACCTTAGCATGCAAATATATACACATTAAACTGAGGTATGAACTATTTATTTGTGATGGATGACATGGTGCTGAAGGTGTTATACATGCTTTATGAATATGCTAATAGGTCATTGTGATAGCATGGAGGAATGTAGGGTTGGGTGGCTGATTTAATAAAGATAATTTAGTAAATGACACCAGCACAGCCAATTTACTGAGAAGCTGTCTTTTGCTCATTGCAATTACCAGCATGAGCCTGGAGCCTCTTCGAGTTCTGTGGCCTGTAACTTGTGATCAGTTACTTTTATTTACAAGTAGAAAATTATAAACAAATAAATATCCCAAAATACTTTGGGACATGTGCATGGTAACTTCTGGCCTCAGTCCATGTTCAACAAGTGTGTGTGCATTACTTAAGCAAACACAGGCTAGGGTTTTTGGATCTAAGAAAAGAGAAGATAAAATTATTACCGTGTACAGAATACATTACTTCCCTTGGAGTACAAGTTTTTGAAGTGTTTCTTTAGCGTCTTTCTGGGAGAGTTTTGTAAGGTTGCGGTCAATTAGCCATATCACGAGGTAGCAGGCTAAATTCCTTGTTGAAAATAAATATGATATCTGGATTTCTAATAGACTGGGGATACACATAAACATAATTTAAAAAAAAAAAAATTATATTCTTAAGTAATATTAAAGCACCCAGACATTTTTAGAATTTTATTTCACATCTACCCACACCAATACCATAACATAAATTATGACACAAATATAAGAAACAAAGGCTAAAACTTGCAATTCTGAACCTTGCATAATTATACACAATTATACACACATGAAGCCTCATCAAGGGGCACACCTCCTCCAGGGCATCCCCCCCCACTACTTCAATGATTACAGCGAATGATTACATTGCTTGGATGCTGATTACAAGCATTAAGCCAAAATATGCAAGGACAACTGTGGTGCACTGAATGTGTTATTGCAATAAAATTGTATATAAATAACATTATAAGATACAATGTTGTATTAAAATTCATCATAAAACTAATAAATCGTATCACCAGTAAAGCTAAACCTAAATGTTAAAATCATAAGGTAAACATTGTTCATTTTATTTTATTTTATCTGTGTTTTGGGAATAAAGACTGAACACAGAGCAGCAAATGAAAAACACCGTTGTCTTCTTTCGCAAGGAATCAGAATGTGCATGAAAGGTTAAATTTGCAGCAAACTCCAGCAATCTGGGTGATTTTGCAGTTCCCAGTATTTTACTTGGAGAGTCTGGAGAGATTTCCTCAGGGAGGGGCCTCTGCGTTCCTCCCAGAATCCAAAAAAGTGTGATTATGGTAACTGCTGCCTCTCCATTGTCCATAGCATATGTGTGAGAGGGGAATGAGCTGGAATCATGGTAAGAGTATTTCATGTCTTCCCATTGCTGGGATAATTTCTAGGATCACTGTCATTTGACACCCCCCCCCCTCCCATATTTAATTTGGCTTCCCTCCAATAAACATACCATTGCATTTATATTATTAAGCTGTATTTATATTATTAACCACATGAAGATACACAACCTATATGCAGGTTGCAACCTCTTCGCAAAGGACTTTAATGGCAGAAAAACACAAGCATGAACATATAACAATGACAGAATTCTGGAGCACAGGACTGGGAAGCACTTAAATACTAGACCAAGGAATGGGCAAACACAAGGCAGCTGGTAGTGATTAACAGTTGGACAGGAATACGAGGTGAGAGTAAAATACACCAGGTGTGACACCTACACCATTAGGTTATGGAAAATGGATAGGTAAATACAGTTTGAAAAGCACTGTGAGATCACACACACGGATTAGTTGTTTTCTTCATTTTTTTTCTCCTCCAATGCCCATTAGGGGCTCTGTAATGATTTACCTATCTCAGCAAGCGCAATAAATAAATAAATAGTGAAAATAGCTGGTCATATGATATCTTACCCTTTTGAACAAATTTAATTGAACAGTGTGACCATAAAATTAACTGACTTCTCACTCAAGTCGTAAGTCTGCTTCCGCTTAAACTCCATATAATTATGGTCAACCATAAAATCACGTTTGAAGCAGTGACAGTCTCATATGTCCCCAGACAGGTGTAGTATTAAGAAAACAAAAATGCAACAGTTTTATCATGGTAAACTAAACCCAAAAGAAATGCATGCCTTACTCCTCATTTGCTGCAGTGTAATATCTATCAATATATATGGCAATACGGCAGTTCAGGTACAGTGCACACTAATTAAATTTCAGTGACTATATCTCTGCCATTTCTGACCAAAGTGCCATATGCATAAGATATTACTCGCTAGAAATCAACAGAGTTTACAAGGTTCCCGTCCTTCCATATAGCCAACCATTATGAAAAAGTCAAAACAGGCCAGTTTCTCAGAGGTACACTTTAGGAAAAAAAGGAGTGGTCTGCTGATTTATCGCACTTTATGGGATAGCAAAATAATACACACACGACACAAAAAAAACAAAAACATTTTGCGATTCATTCTGCACTCTGTATTACACCATGCCTTTGGTTATACACTTGTTCATGTGTACTGCACCTTCAGGATCACCTGAATTATGGTCTCTTTGAGACAGATATCTCTGTGCGACACTATGAAGGAAGCCTTTGCGGATAATAATGGAGACGTACCAACATCTCATGGCCTCACACGGCCTGAATGTGAATTGTTTTTCACTAAGAGATCACCTCTGCTAAAGGGTAACAGAAGGCCATGCAGCTGGGTGGGGGTTCCGGCCGCTGATTGTGCGCGGCTTACACTCTGGATGGTGTTCAGTAATACCACCGGGAGGAAGTCTGCTTTGACTGCTCTGCTCTATTGTTTTTCATTTTGCAGGGAAGCTGGCTCTGTCTGTTTCCAACCCACTATAACAGGTCACCAAGTATCTATTTCCCAAAGCCAAAACACAATATCTTTTTCTAGCTTTAGTGATATGACAGAGGTGCCAAAATTACTTTGCACTTGTCCCTCAATGAATTTATAAATCCTCTTCCAAAAGTTTGCTAGCAGAATTGTTTTATATTCGCAGCGTTTGAATGTCTTGCCATATACATATATATATAATTTTTGTGAGTCATATTGATTAAGTGGAGTGGTTAGGTCCACTGAAATCCAGAAATGAATGAAACTTGCTAAAAAAATCCTGAGTTAATGAGACTTAACAGCAAGCTAATGACTAAAGAAATTCAATTATTTGAAGCTGAATAGTTTTTAAAAAGTCAGTTGAATGCAATGAAATGTAATGTTCATCCTTTGTGAATTCAGAGTGACCAGTTAATCACATTTATTTTACACGTATGTTTTTTAGAATCAGAAGTTATTCAAAAGTATGGATTCTCATAATTTGTGATTACAACTGAAAACTTATTTATGTTGCAGTTTAGGATGGTACAAATGTTATTACTCATTTAATCAATTTTATTATTCATTTAATCAAATTCGCCATCATGAAACTTTGGAAAATGGAATTCCGTGTTCATTGTCAATCTTGCTTTATAAGCTCTTCTTTAGGCATATGCAAGGCAGCATACATCTTTAATTTGTAGTCTTTTTTTGTCTTTGCGACACATGTATATGTCAGTTTGACTTATTTCTCAATTTTAAAAAATCTACTCAACATTTTACATGTTACAGTTTCCTTAACTGTGCAATTTTGGGGCATGAAAGGTAGCAAATGGCAGAAATGTCATTGATTAATGAACACCATATGGCATAAAAATGATTATAAAACTCAGTGAATTCACAAGTTATTCATTTTTTAACTTCATTAACGTTCATAAACTTTCTTAGACTATTTTTGCTGTGTGTCGCAAAATCTTAAGTGAGAATTCTAAGCAAAAATGTGGGTGGGTTCAAATCACAAGAGAAGGTGCAGTACTCTAAAAACCATATGCCTTGTGTCATTGTCTGCGTGTGTACATTTTTTTGACAGTACATATCATTAACCAGACCAGAATTAACACCTAATACAAAAATTCATACTTTAATATTGCTATGCAATATTGATGCTCACGGTCTTCGTACATGATGTCAACTTTACTCTCAAGTGTTTTATAGCAGCAAAGGCTTCAGTCAAGTGTTTTCTTAACTTATCAATCAGTCCTTTACAACTTCATGGAAGAATTTACTGTCTACCTCATTTGAATATGGTGCTTTGGACAAAAGTGTTTGCAAAAATAAAATAATGTAAATTCATATTTTTGTCTCAGGTTTTGCTATGACGGAGCTTTCGCCTAAATATTTTTCATTTTTATTTATTCTATTGTGCTGGTATATTCCAGGTCTTTGTGGTGCTGCGAGAGCCAACAGTACTAATGGTTCTGTAGTTCTCTAGAATTCTGTGTTACTGAGCAAAGTTCATGGTTGTTTCAATAATGAAGGGTGTTCCAGGTCCTGATTCAGCAAAGCATAACCAGACTGGGGACTCTTCTTCACGTGAAAAGTGATTGATTTTTGGCAGATATAATAAGGGCTAAGTTAACTGAAAACATGCTTTCAATAGAAGTACCCAAAGAACACTGCTTCAGAACTCTCATACAAATTATTTTTGGAAAACAAGTATTCATATTTATTGAGTCAGTACTGGTTTCTTTTTTGGCACTCCACTATGCCGCTCTTTTTTTATAGTTTTTTTTTTTTTCTTGGTAGTGGGCTGATGAACCATGACCTCAGCTGATGTGAGGGAAGATTACACACTTCTTGGTGTTGTTCTCGATTTGGAGACATTTTGGCAGTTTAGCCACTCATGGAATTCAAAACTTTCCCAAACATTGTCTTTTTAGAAAATGTAGATCTGCTTGTGACTTGGTGGAGCCAAAGAGCTTTAAATGCAGGTTGTGTGTCCCTTTTCCAAGGCATTGCTTTGTTCCCCTGAAGGTCTTATTTTAAGCATAGCATTTTGGGTAAAGGTCTATTCACTCTGATGCTATGGGTCCGATTGTTTTGCCCATTTAACTCTTTTCCACTGCTTGCTAGACCACCAGTTATGTATTTTTTTACGCCGCATTGCTTGTTGCGCGGTGGGGCATCTATGGTTTGGACTTGCTTGTCCACCACATGCCATGGATGTCCAGTTGGACTGGGATCTTGGAAATTTGAAGGCTAAGTCAACATCTTAAGCTCCTTTTCATAGCCCTCAGACCACTCCAGTTTTTGCTCTGAACACATCAAATTCAAGAGCTGAATGTTCACTTACCTACCTCGTTTTGCATTTATAAATATTGTCCAAATTAATTGTTTTTGTAGCTAAGTCAGATATTGTGCATTGGCTCAGCTACATTTTCCCTAAATGTCTTTTATTATGAAAATGATCTGCCGGTTAATACTAACAACTATGAATGAGATATTTAATTTTAATAATGTGCAAAAAATGTCATTTTGCCATTAATATTTATGGCGAAACTATTTGTTTTTATTTCATGTTTGTATTTTAAGAACCCTATTTGCCTCTGAATGATTTTCTAATCTAAATATTGAATTTATATCTTAACTTCCATATTTGCGTACCAATAAATCCATTTTCAGTAAGTGTCTGTCCTATTCAGGGTCGCAGGGGGCCAGGCTGGCCCAAAGACTACAAGTGCAAGGCAGGGAACACCTCGGGATGGGGCGCCAACCCATTGCAGGGCACACTTACATGCCACTCACACCTACGGGCAATTTGGTAATGCCAATTAACCTCAGCATGTTTTTGGACTTTGAGTGAGACATAGGGAGAGCCTTCGAAAGTCACACACGTGGGGTCATGGCAGAGATTCAAACCCTCACCCCCTAGACATGTGACAACAGTGCTGACCACTGTAATACCCTGCTGCCTGTTAACAAATCGTCATGAAGGGTATTTATTATAATATAAAAGGTATGTGATTATGTGCCGATTATAGTGCTATGTATAACTCATTTAATCATTGTCTTATGGTGGCCTTCGTAAAAATGGGTCTGCTAGACATACAGGTATTCCTACAGGTGAAATTTGATGCGTTCATAAGTAATTATATGGAGACATTACATTGAGTCAACACACTAGAAGTTGGAAGCCCTGTATTAGCTTTATTCCAAACGCAGGTTTCGAAGAAAAGACAAAAATAAATGATGCCTATATCTGTTGCATGGGTTCTATACAAAGAGGCCTGACAACCATTGAAAGTGCACTTAATATCTGGAAAGCTCCTCATTTTAAGGTATGAGCCTTCGGGAACCTGGAAAAAAAAATATTGCACATTATGCTACGTTTAACACATGATCCGTTTGGCAATGGTTTGAAACAAAATGAACCCAGTAGCAATGATTCATCACTTTGTCAAGTTCCCTGTGAGATGCTAACTGAATGAATTCAGTTTAGCTATGCATTCTGGGATGCAACAGGATGTTCCTTACAGCCAGGAAGAAATACTATTGATTTCTATTCAAAATCTTTAATAGAGCCATCATGTTAACACGCCATAAAAGCATATCGATATTGTGTCATCCTATAGCTCATTTTCAAAACACATAGATGTACTTTAAATGTCTGATGTACGACAGCCCTCATGGCTTTGCCTTGTTTCGTTATCCCCTGAGAACCCATTTCGTGTTTGAGTGGATTTGCAGCGTTTGTTTTGTGTTTTCTACATTTACAACACATAAATTTAAATTGTCCACATGTTTGTAAAGGTAGGTAATGCGTTGTCATTTGATCAAAGTATTTTAAGAATTTGTTGTGTGTTAACACTGATAGGACGGCGTACTTTTATAACATAATGATATAATATCAATATGGTAACAAAAATGAGATCATTAATCTTTCATGTGTGTGAACTTTTAATACTAACAGGCAGTATATTTCATGCAAAAAAAACACAACCGAAAATACTCAGTCAGTTCAGACACGGCTCAATGTTTTATATTTTTAGTACCACCAAATTATAAAAATGGACTGGTTCACGTGCTAATGTGAGAGAACCAGAGCTTACATTGTATATGTGCATGATGAAAGAAATTCAATGTGCTGCACAGTCCTGTCGGCCATTTTGATGAAAACAAGAACATGATTATTTTCAAATGCTAACTTGCTCCCACAATTCAAAAGACGTTTTCCCATGATCGCATGCTGCTGGTCTTTGTATACACAGCCCCAAGGTTCTGAAGTCCTTGTGTCAGCCACTTTCCCAAGAATCAAGTTGTAAAAATCAATACAAGTTATTGCCCCAAGTAGATTTTTTTTGACAATGGAAGAAAATGCAAACTCCATAAACCACATGAATGGGATTCAAACTTAAACCCTGCAGGTGAGTGCTTCTGTTCCACTATGCCACCCCTAGACCTAAATTATAGTTGTGTAATTAATTGGAATTCCTTTCCTGTCCTACACTTTTAGTTGATTTCTAAATGTCCAATACATAAAATGGTATCAAAATGTTTTCTTAGGACTTTTACATTCTAATAACTTTGTGACTTTTCCCGTTTTCTTTTTCTTTTTTTGCTACCCACTTGGAACGGGCAGTGCCCTGTCATGCTCAAAGCAGCCCGATTGTAATTTCTCACAGGAAGAATAGGTCCATTTCCAACTAAAGGGTGTAGAATTGCCACCCACAAATAAAATCACCAATTGTGTTATTTTATGGCTTATCTTCAAAGACACATTTGGTCTACTGACTCAAAAGAGAAGATAATATTTTATTTATTTTTCCCTTTTTTAAACAAGTGTCAACATGCATCCGTTTCTTATTTCATGAAGTCTTGAGATTAATTTTGAGATTAATTGTAGCCCTGACCTGTAGTTCTGCTTTGATGTTACATCTAAATCAAATAAATCGGATAAGGGAACACAATCATTATAAAGTTAATTACTGAGAAAATGTAAATGTGCTACTTATATCAGCATGTGAATTCATAAGTGGAAGTGCTTTATTCTATATTGTGACATTCATCTAAAATGGAGGTTGTGGAATATTTATTTACAAAACAAATATATCATTCTCTGTGCAAATATTTCTTAGAAATCACACACACACTCACCATGAATACAGTCACTGTAAAATGCATTTTATCCCTTTTTATTATCATGAACTGCTGATTGAAAATTGAAATGCAAATGGTATTTTTCATGTAGGAATTCTGCTACTTTCCAGCTGCTTTCTATGATGGCAAAAATATTTAGTTTCATAATATGTGTCACTCTGTGACTTTATAACACATTACTGTAGCTAGCTGACCATTTTCTTCTAACGTCGGTGCAGTTCACAGAATAGTGTTTGTAAAAGCTGATTAAAGAACGGCACAGGAAGGGCAAGGTTGGAGGAAACAGGAAAACTGCTGTAAGGAAATGGCAAACGTCATCAGACAGAAGGTTTCAGCTAAAAGCAGTCCTCGTCCGGCATGAGCATGGAGTCTTTTCTTAAGTTCCCAATGAAACTTATACTTTTAGCTGGTAAGTAAGTTTTTGCTACATTCGAGATGCATCAGCTGAATGTGACTGTATGTCGGGCACCATAGTAGAATCATTTTCTTTCTATTGACAAACAGGAAGTGTGCAGAAAGCAAGACGCCTTGAAATAGCTGTTTCGCTTTTTAAAATAGTTTATTTCTTTGCATTAGAGCATTATTAGTTCATTAATATAATTCGAATACCAATTGCTCAAATTGTAGCCATTTTTAGCCTGTATATTGTGCTTATCAGTGTTTTTGCATCTGACTGAGATGCTTGTGTTTATCTTTTTTTTTGATTAGCATGGCTTTCAATTCTCCTGGATCCATGCAAATTTTCTGACTTCTGCAAACAATGTGTTAAGGAGGCAAAATGTGAAAAAACTACAAATGGTTCAGAAGAATGCCGTTGTAAAAGTGGATATACTGGTAATGGGATAAAATTTTGTGCAGGTAAACGTTTCACCCCTATTTTTTTTTTTTACCAATTTTATATGTCGGTATCTATAAATAATCTTGATTTATAATCTAACTGAAGATTGAAAATTGTTTATAAAATCAAAAAACAATTGTTGTTGAATTTTTAAGAGTGGTGAACTGTAGGTTTTTCTAATGGAATTTAATGTTACTGTTTAACTTCTAATAAAGTAAATCTTACTAAATGTACTAAATTGTGAAATGATATACGCATATCTGATAATGATGATTGTGTCGTCCATCATTGTGTCTTGTGTTCTGCATTGATTCCTTGTGTTATCCTATAATACTAATACTATGTTTCCATTACTGATACACAGATATGCACCTAATTAGTGTGTAACAAGTAGCCAGTCTGTGAATTCCTTTTTTATGTAATATGACCAACAACAGCAATAATAATAATAATAATAAGACAATAATAATAAGGACAATTCTAATAAGACAATAATAATAAGGACAATTCTAATAAGACAATAATAATAAGGACAATTCTATTATTATTATTATTGTTGTTGTTGCTGTTGTTGTTGCAAATAACTGTTAAACTGTTGATTCCCACATCGTAAGCACAAATTGGGCTTCGGTTAAGTCATTACTAGTTGACTGTCACAGATTATGTTTATCTTCTAAGACAACTTTTGAAATTATTCTTAGAAGTACTGACAAGCTTATTAGCCTCCAAAAAATTATGCCATTCCAATTACAACATTTTTTTGTCAGAGTATTTGTTATATAGGATACTTAACACAATTCTTAGCCATTTTCACTGGTTTCACTTATTTATGTTTATATGGGATAAACCCTCCTGTATTATATATGCAGCTAGGAGTTAATTGTTCTAGATCTTTTAGGCTTAAGCTTCCAGTTCTCACTTCTATAGATATGATTGGAAACATCATTAATAAAATATAACTAGTTTTCCCATTACAAGTGTAAATGCATTAACAATATTTTTGTTGTTAGCTTTTATTTTGGTGAAACTTACAGTATTAGTTTAATTTACCCTTATACAGTTTAAATGTCTGTAAGAAAACAAAATAAGAACTGGATAGCGGCGCATTTATTTAGGTAATGAGAATGAATGCATTTAGTGCTGTAAAAATTGGAATATGGTTTAGGCATTAAATTGTGAAGGTTTACCAGACAAGGCTTAAAATCTTCCTATTATTTACATTACTGAGCAAAGTGTCATATATTTCCTGTAGTGTATACTATTTAGGAAAAGATTGAACTGTAGGAGATCAAGAAACTGTGTCTCAGAGAAAAGGAAAAGAGCACCCCACAATTTTTTATTAATTAAAAATCTTAGTATATTTAAAGGTACATTTAGAAAATGTATTGTCATGCGTAAGTTTATGATAAGGCAGTTCCTAATAACATGAAAAACAACCCAGCCAGCTTGCTGGCTCAACGGTTAGCATTAGCTACCTAGCTTTTTTATGGGCATGCTCCAAACATCCTGAGATGGACTGTTTGTCCCATCCAGGGTGTTCCCTCATCCGTGTCCTGTGCTGTGCTTCCTGGGAAGCTCCAGGCTCACAGGAACCCTATACCATTCAAGCAAATTTACCATTATACCTGTGAAGCTAAAAAGACTCTAATTATATCTGTTTCAAATCAGATTGAACACAATCGAATTTCGTATATTGAAAGTATAAACAATCTGGCTGAAATATGAATATTTTACATTATCTATATTGATTTGTTTTGATATTGTATTCTATACTACATAATACATGTCTTAAATGCTGTATTAAAGTGATGGCAGTTGAAAATAGAAAGTGGGACCTTTCTTTTCAGCTTAATAGTGGCTTTCAAAAGGAGTAAGTTTTTTAAACGTTTAAGGAAGACCTACTGTAGGTGTGGAATTTAGGACTGATTTCCTGAGAACACTTTCCCTCCCACTTGAGGACGCAGAGGATGTCCCTTACGTGATGGGGTTTTTCCACAAGAAGCGGGGGAGTTGATGAATGTTGCACACATGGGATAAAACCACTATTTTTAAATATTTGGGGGTAATAATGAAATTTTTTTTGCTGATCAAACTAAAGCTCATTAAAGTTAGAATGATAAAATATTCCAGGAAAAAGAGATTTGATGATTTACAAAAAGTTGTACGTATGTACATCAGTTAAATTGGTAATATTTCATAATTTAGACAAAGATTGATGTTGTAGGATGATGAACACGTATTTTAAATATGTTTTATTTTAATGATTATGTTTTTAATGTTCAGCGATATGTTAAACGATGGTTACAGAGATTTCAGATTCCCTGCAGAGATTTGTTATCCAGGTATCTTTATTTTTCAAAGAAGAATCTGAGAAATGTAAAAAAAAATTATACTTCGGTGGTCTGTATTATATTTTCTTCTTCTTATACTTCTTCTTCTTCTCATCATCATCAACATCATTATCATTATCGTTGTTGCTGTTGCTGTCGATACTAATGTTGTATACTAATGTTGTTCTTGTGTTTCATTTTTGCAACAAACAGAAAGTCCACCAGTTAACTCTCAAATGGAGCCACAAGTTTTATTTTGATTTGTAATTAACATTATGGTATATTAGTCATTTCAAGGTAGGAAACACAACCATGTGACCTGAGTGGAATTTGGACTATTGTTCTGTTCAAAAACAATGACCTGGGAGGGGAGTTAGGAGAGGGGAGTTAGGAGAGGGGAGAGGAGAGGAAAGAAAAAAAAAGAACAACAAAAAAGAACCTGACAGATGAATCAAACACACCATTTAGTCTATGTATGGAAACTAGGGACAAGTGGCTCCGATTTGTGTGCATAACATGCATGTCTAAACATCTATCGAGGGTGATGTGAGTGGCATCTATATTGAACTTTGTCTATTAGTGCGTTTTTCGGCTTATAACTAGATTGCCATACAATTTGATGGAAACCTGTAACTTTTTACCTTGTTAGGACATTTTTTTGGTCTCCACAAGGATAAACTCATTTTTTGCAATCAAAAAACTAGAAATGTCAAAAGTATCATATTTCAGTATCAGATAGCGAGAGAGAGAGAGATTCCCCTGCTTTGCGCACTACACTGTTCACTTACTGGATAAGTAGTTGTACAATAGATGGATAGACATTGTCTATTAATATTAATACACATGTAAACACTCTGCATTCTTTGGCTTCTGTTGTAATTGTTCTGTTTACTCTTGTAATCGCAGATGACAATGAATGCGAAAATGTCACAGGCATCTGTGGTAAAAATGCCCATTGCAGCAACACTCAAGGGAGCTACTTCTGCACATGTGCACCTGGCTACAAATCCACAGGGACGGAAAACTTTCAAACAAATGATGATACACACTGTGTTGGTAATTTATCGCCTGTTTTATACACTTTTCAATGTGCGTTATGGCATAGATTTCAATGTTTTGATAAGGCGAATGTCAGCTTTATTAGTGAGGTTTCACAAATAAATAAGCCCCACAATGCAATGCTGTGTAGATAATTATCTAGTAATGAAAATGTGAATGCAGTAATGAAAATGTTCATTATCTTTGTGTGTGTTTTGGCCTGCGGTTATCTGCAGATATTGATGATGAAATGATCTCTGGCTCTGGCCACTGATCCCTTTGCGTCAACATTGCAGGATCTTGTAGCCGCTCTTATCGGTGCGAAACACATATACTAAACATCTCCCAAAAATGGAATTTACTGCACAGATGAGCTTCTAGAAAAACTCATAATAATGCCTTTTCTAAAAGAAATATCCTATATTTAAGGAAACATTAATAAAGTTTCTACAACACTTATTGTAAATTACTCATAATGTATTGCAAGAACAATATGTGGTTTGGGAGTTTATGAATCCATACGCATGTTCAATACTATGTAGCTATATTGCTTAACAATATTACCCTGTTCCTGCCTAGTAATCAATTTTTTAAAAAACGGTCATGTTCCACTAGGGTTGCTCAATTTGTTTTGAACTTTTTTTGTTTTTTACAGAAATTCCAAAGACGATGTGTCACTTGAATGACAAATGTGTCTCCCAGATGGTCAATAAAACACTAGAAAGTGTAAGTACAGAGCATCATTATTCCAAATTTTTAGTAATATTTTATTAATTTTTTAACTGGGTCTACCAAGTCAAGCAACAAACTTCACTGGCTTTACTTTTATTCAGTTTTATTAAGCTGTTGATCAGCATGATCACTCAAAACCTGCAGTATTAAGCCAGATCTGTAATGATAAAGAAATATACCCCGGCAACCCATTATGGTTTTATTACATTCCTCAGTAAAATTGTAGACGAGGATTGATTCATAACCACATACATTTATTTCAAACGATCCTTTATATCTAACAGTTCAAAGATGGACATAGTGATAGGAGTAACCTCTTTGTAACTTATGGAGGGGTTAGGGTTACTGTGTATAGTAAATCACTGCTAAATTTAACCCAATGGGATCCAGTTTACTACTAATCAGTTACTGACATCTTAATAATACCATGTTGTGTTTTCACACCTTGTTTCACCAATTACTACAAATAACTGCTAATTCCATATAAATTAATTTAAATACTTAATAGCTCTGCTACTCAACTAAAAAGTAATAAAATAAAAACATTTTGAGAAATACCCATTCAGGTATTTTTAGTTTAATTCAATGAAAAAAAGTTGTTTTTTTTTTTACCTGTATTTCAGTGTGTAGTAATTAACACTTGAGAAAAGCATTAATAATTAAACGTTGACTGAAATCATGACCAGTGTACTCTGTAGCCCTCTAGGCCTGAATCTATTTTGAACAGTAATAACAGAAGAGTTATTAACCATCTTTGCTCTTAAGATGTGCCTCTAAGTGTGATTTTATTTCAGGATAATAACTTCAATAATAATTTGATTGTTTAAGTAATCAATGATGTTTAGTGCAGTAATTTAATTAAGTGAGACATGTTCCGTGCATTTAATTTATTTAATTTATTTAATGTCTAGATGAGTGGCAATAAAAGTCCCCTACCCCTGCTGAACGAAATCAGAAAACAAACTTCGGAGGAGCTGACACCAGTCGATATCATTTCATACGTGGAGGTCTTATCTCGATCCCTGCCATTGTTATCTGTTGTAAATGACACCAGTGCTAATGTGGACGCTTTGACTAATGAAACAATAAAAGTAAGTTTTACTATTCATTTGTACAATTTCTTTTTATAGAAAAAAAAATTCTAAACACACGTTGATTATGTTGGCAATAGTTTCATTACGAATTTCATATATGAATGTATACAAATTGTATGAATGTATAACTATATATGTTAATATACGTGAACTAGTTTTACCACAACTGTTTCTTATTGATAGGTCTTTGTAAACACAGTGAACAGCATTGTTGAAAACAATGCATGGTATAATATAACAGAGGTGAATCAAGAACAGACCATTACAAAACTATTGCATACTGTAGAAGAAGCAACATTGAGCATTTCTAAAAATTACAAAACTGCAACAGAAGTGGAAGTCAATACAAGCAACTTTGGTAAGCATACTTATTCAAAATGCTCATATAAACAGATTAGAGAGCTACTAGAATATGCTTAACTGTGTAGTACTTTTTACATATTTTTATGTATTATGTTATTTTTAATTTACCTCTTTTTATACTATAATATAGTTTGTATTTTTTTCATTTACAGCCCTTAAGCTATGTGCTTTTGAAACACAACAGAATAAGCAACTGAACCTTCAAGCTAATCTGGGAGGAGATTCCATTAAATTGCACTCTGCAGAAACAAAAGTCAATGGTAGGTTGAATACTTTAATGCTGCTGCTGCTTTGTAATTGGTTTGAAAATTAGTCTAGCAGGTATTATTTATACTTTTATATTGTACTGCTGATGATGTTAAAGAGGCATAATTTTATAGAGTGATGGTTTATAGTGTGATGCCCTTTGTTAGACTATAGTGACCATTATATTAAAAGACATTTTTAAATTGCTGTAATACAATTGTTCATTTATTTACTATACACTTCTGTTTGTGTATAGTGTGTGTCAGTGTAACTTAATCTCTTTCTTTCTTAGAAAACGTCTCTGTGGTTTTTCTTCGTTATACAAGCATTAGCAATCTTTTGAAAAACAGCAAAGAGAAATCCGTGCAGGAGTATAAACAACATTCAGAAGCTGAAGATTTTACTGTGAACTCTCAAGTTGTAGCAGTTGCCCTAAAACCAACAAATGTCTATGAGCTTGATGTTGTAACATTTTCCTTAAAACACTCTGAAGTAAGTGTAAAAAATGAAGTGTGATAAGTGTATTTAGTGTATACTTATGGTAACACTTTCAATGAATGTAATATCTATAAGCATCTATGAAAACATTCTTAACACATTACAGTGCATTCATAAAGCATGGCTATAAATATTCATAAAAAGGTATAACAGCCATGTTTATAATGCATTATGAATGCTTAATGGAGCTCACATCTATAATACAATATAGACACTTTTCTAATGCAGTACAAAGCATCCTTAACTCTTAATATAATGCATTATAGAGTAGAGCTTCATTGGAGCTTATGAAGTGTTATAGTCAACATTAAAATGCATTGACTGTAACTGTCAGCATAAGATGCTGTAATGCTTTATTACTTTGTATACCAACCATTATAAGACATTATGAAGGCATTTTAATGCATGCTAGATGACATTTTCATTTAAAGTGTTGCCATAAAAACTGCAACACCGCTTCAGTTCCCAAACCCCTCCTCAGCCATTACATGGAGCTCATTTTATCACAAGCTCACTTAATTAATTAATTTAACTAGATTAAAAAGTTAGAGAAGTATTGATTACCCATACAAGGCGTCCTAACGGTCAACAGTGCTGCAAATACTGGGGACTTTAAGAGAAGTTTTTAAATGATGAATGTAACACTATTTTATTTATTCAATTTCTTTATTTATCTGTACTTTCATTTATACAGCCATTTGACGCCGACCTTCATTCTGTGAAGTGTGCATTCTGGAAGTACTCAGAGTCACTGAGGGGCCACTGGGCTACGGATGGTTGCAAATACATTCATGTCAACAGATCCCACACCACCTGCAGCTGTAATCACATGACCCACTTTGCCATCCTGATGTCTTCCGGACGTTCCGAAGTAAGCCTGGACATTTCATATGCGTCGTCCAAAAATTGGTTTTACTTTGTGTTTCTAAGTCTAATTCCATCAATCCATTAAATTTCTGAAACTGCTTGTCTTATTGAGGGTAGTAGGGGGGTCCTTATTCTGTGTTCTAAGTAGAAGCTCATGTTACATGGATTTAATTAACTTTTTGCATCATTTTATGTGTATCACATGTATCATTTTTTTATACATAAAGGTGAATTAAGGTATTAATAGTGATTCTGTTCAGCAGTGCTCTGATGGGTCTTTGTACGATTATGCAAACCTGACTGTTGTTGTTGTCGTTGTTTTTGCAGATAACAGACCACTTGAATATTCTGACCCGACTCACCCAACTCGGAATGATCATATCTATCATATGTCTCTCTATGTGCATTTTTACTTTCTGGTTCTTCAGCGAAATACAGAGCACCAGGACGACCATTCACAAAAACCTTTGCTGCAGTCTGTTCATGGCCGAATTCATATTTTTAGTCGGAATTAACATGAGCAACCATAAAGTGAGCACCATTTTTAGCTTACTCATGAAATGTTTGTTCCGTGTCCACAGGATTATATCCATGGTATCTTTTCCTAGCACCCATCTATAGATCTCAAATTTCATTCATCCATCCATCCATCTATCAATCCATCCATCCATCCATCCATCCATCCATCCATCCATTTAACGGTCACAAGTCACAGTGTGTCTGTAAAGTGATATTTTGCTTTATATTAAAAAAAGTTTGTTATGAGATGTTTCAAGGACGAACAAGCTGCAGTTTGATCATTCTTACTTTTTTACTTTTCATTTTCTCCTTAGCACTTCTGCTCCATGGTTGCCATGCTGCTCCATTACTTCTTTTTAGCTGCGTTTGCCTGGATGTGCATCGAGGGAATTCATCTCTATCTGATAGTCGTCGGCGTCATTTACAATAAGGGTTTCTTGCATCGCAACTTCTATATCTTTGGCTATGGGAGCCCTGCTGTTGTGGTAGCAATTTCCGCGACTCTCGGTTACAAATACTATGGTACTAAAAAAGCGTAAGTGGAATTTTGCAGGCCTAAATTTAAATAATCCCCAACAAGTTTACAGCATTGTCGTGGTAAGGAACATCTGTTTATTTTGCAGGTGCTGGTTAAGTACAGAGAACAATTTTATATGGAGTTTTATTGGACCAGCCTGTTTAATTATCTTGGTAAGAAATTGATCCTGCATGTCTGGCAGTCAGGAAAATAAATATCAATAAACAGATGAATAAATCAATCAATAAGTAATTCTAATGCCTTATATTTTGTACATTAATTATTATTATTTACAATTAATCAATTTAGGCATATGTTGCATGTCTAATTATGAAATAATCTTGCCTAAGGTTAATCTCTTGGCTTTTGGAGTGATCATGTATAAAGTATATCGTCACACTGCTATTAAGAAGCCTGAAATTAGCCACTACGAAAATATCAGGTAACACAGTTTCTCTACTTTCACATAATGTTTATATCAAGCATTCTTATATTTATCATCGAGTCCCAGTTCTTCTGTAATTATGGCTGTGTGTGAAAAGCTAGCCAACCCAAAACCCTAAAAAAAGCTGTTGGGAATTCATACTTTCCTTCTATTTCAGAAAATACATTACCGTGGCAGCTAAGTTGTATGGTAGCGTCTGACACGATCAGTTCTGTATGAATCCAGTACATGTCTCGCACTTTGTTTCATGACTGCGGCACAATTTAAAAGATGCCTTTCCCTCCAGGTCATGCGCCAGGGGAGCCCTCGCTCTCTTGTTTGTCCTTGGTGCCACTTGGACCTTCGGTGTCCTTCACATCCTTCAGGAGACCCCTGTCACCGCATATCTGTTCACCATCTGCAACACTTTCCAAGGGATGTTCATCTTCATCTTCCTCTGTGTGTTATCCAGAAAGGTAGCCGTCCTTCCCATTCGGTTTGCAGTGAAGTTTGTTGGCACATGAATGCAGTCATTCGGTAGTGAAAAACAGTTTTTTTAATGCCACGTTCACCCTTTGCTTACTACAGAAAAGAAAAATGTTATTTAAATATGATTAAAAAAAATTCCAAATCTATTTCAATAAATTGCAATAAATTTTGGTAATTAATGCATATGCTTATATTAACGATATTGCTTTCGGCAAGCTGTGATAGAGATTCCTGTCAGGATACCTATAAAAGCTATAGTAAAACATACACACACACACACACACACCACCAACAACTAGCTATTTCTAGCTGTGCTCTAACACGCGGTGAATTGGGTCTCCTATTTCAATTATGTGCATGGCTTCCGGCCTCCTATGACTATGCTTGCTCTTTGTTAGCCCAGAGGTCTGGGGACAGTAATTAATGACCCGAATCCATTAGATAAATTGATCTTCCACCGAACGCAGCAGAGAGCTTTGAATAAGTAGTCCCATTCTACCCTGTTAAACCTCTTTCTGCTACCTAATGAGACAACCAGAGCTCTCATTAGTGTGTGGCCATACCTCCCGATAATGTTATCAATAAAAAAGTATCTCATCACTAAAACCTGTTTTAGTGTGAATGAGGTTTCTACTATTTTATACTAATTAAAGTATTTTTAAAGCTTAGACTTTGTGTTTTTCTATTTTAAGTAATCTGTTGGTATGGTCTTATAATTTGAATTGAGACACATTACTGTTTCCTGAGAAGAATTAAGCGCATTCTGTTTCTAGGTCTGAAAGTGCAAGTAAAATTACCAGCCAAGCCAAGGACAGCTTTTATATAAAAATATAACATACCATGCAAAAAGCCTGGTAGAATTTTCAAATAATATGAAACCGCTTATGTTAAGAATAACTTCAGCCATTAAAGGATTAATTAAGTTAAGGTCATTACTCTTTATTGAAGTGAAATGATTAGATTAAACAATATGTATTGTGAGTCCTTATCTAGAACAGCCTTAGAAAAAAAAAAACATTGAACATCTCAATCAAGTCAAATTTAATTAAAAGCTTAACTAGTACAAAACACTGCCTAGAATTCCCCATTTCCTGATTTAGACCTTGGGGTAACTTTATACATAATAAAACTAAAAAGTGTACTAATTTTCTCTGACAGTAGCATATTCAGTAACATGAATTCCATGCAAAATACAGATAATAGAGTGGTATTTTATCTGCACATTTTAATACCCTACTTTGTGAATTACTCGTAACATTAATATCAACAATACCGAAATGTTTAAACCATTGTTCTAAATGTATTGTGCAGGGAGGAATCTAAACTGAATTCCTCCGGACTACTTCAGATAAAGGTTCACTGCTAATGAAATTGTTAAATGTGCCGGAAAATTTTATTTATGCTTTATTTTATTTAGCGCTAAGGTTGGCCGAGTGGCTCACGTTGCAGCACTGCACTGTTTCCTCACTGTTCCCCCCCCGGGGAGTTTCGATGCTTCCCCTCCGAGCTCTGTCTCTGTGTGCGTTTCCTTCCGCAGTTCAAAACATGGAGTTACTGTAGGTGCACCGGTGTCTCTTAATTACTGGCAGTGCATGACTGCATGTCTCACGACATCCAGGTTGTGTTCCCTGCTTCCTGGGATGGGCTACGGCCTCACCATAGCCCCACACTGGATGAGGGGCTAGGAAATGGATCATTGGCATGTGAACTGCCAGTGTTTTTTTATTTTATTTTCCATAAAACTCACCTTCTTTTTTCTGTTCCCTCTTCCAGATTCAAGAGGAGTACTACAGGCTGTTTAAAAATGTCCCTTGTTGCTTCGAGTGCCTCAGATAAACATTTCAGTATATATGGGCAGACCCGCTACTTTGACTTAGCATTAGTTATCTGTGCAATATCTATACCAATATCTAACCAAATAAAAATAAATAAATGTAATGTCTGATAAGATAAATTCCATTAAATTAAATCCAGTTACAAATCACTTCAACTGACACCCTTTTAACACTGATATTTAAGTGTGGCTATGGTCATAATGAAATATTTTCTTTTCTGTAATTTAATGTAAATTAGAATGCTTAGTGTAATGTATTTCAATGTACTGTATTGTTGAAATTCTATAGCATGTAACCACCAGATGTCCTGTACATAGCCAATAGACTAATTCCTGTTTTTTTCCTTTTTAATGAGTTTTCTTTTTATGTTTCTTGTTTTATGCCACTATGAATGCCCTTTTTAAAGGGAATGATCGGTATAATCAAAAAATGGAAAAAAAATGTTAATTTAATGTATCTTTTAATTCTGTGAGCATTATGATCATTTGTACTTTTCAAATTACTTTTTCTAAATTAATTTTTTTTAATTTACAGCTTAAAATAAATTGTATTTTTATATCCGAAAAAG
Organism: Pollimyrus isidori; assembly: GCA_019775955.2. Lineage (NCBI taxonomy): Eukaryota > Metazoa > Chordata > Actinopteri > Osteoglossiformes > Mormyridae > Pollimyrus > Pollimyrus isidori. The sequence goes on from JABFDZ020000037.1 coordinate 9,505,859, forward strand.
TATTACCTGTTATGAAGATATATATATATTTTTTATTGTAGGGTATAGCTAGATGTGAATTAGGGACATATTATAATCAACAAGTGGGTTGGGAAACCTATTTATTATTAATGAATGTATTGGGCAAAATTAGTAGTTTGGAGAAGTGTCCATAAATTTAGGATGGTTTGTATAATGACTACTGCCAGTACAGTAGTAGGTTAAGCATCTGCCCTTAGATCTACAATAATTCTGTAACTGGCAGTTAATACACAAATAATCCTTTAATTTTCAACACATATCTGACCAGCACTTGTTGTTTTGAATAGTTTTTCTTGTGAATATGCAAAGTTGATTGTTCATTCCGGATACAACAGAGGTTGGTCTTATTGCAGTGAAAAGAACAGCTTGTCATATGCATATAT
>JABFDZ020000037.1:9515109-9527626 GCA_019775955.2 Pollimyrus isidori
GCCAGCAGGGATTTTCCCCACTGGACGGCAAGGCCAGACTGCAGTGCACTGAGCGCATTCCTCACAATCGCGTGCTGTGCTGCAGGTCCTGTGGCCAGCTTCAAAAGAACACGAGAATGAGCTAAATTGAATATTCATACAATGCTAACGACATTAACTGATATTCTTTAAAAATATACTTAGAAAAACAATTAAATTACACATGGAGCAGTACCTGTATTGCTTGTTCAATGAGGTCCCTGTCAATGCTGGCAAAGGCAATCTCTTGGCCGAAGAGTTTCAGATACATGGAAGCCAACGGTTGGTCTGTGGGTAATGCCTTCCAGTTTGTCAGCTTTATGGGAAACAGAATGAAAATAAAGAGCTTATATTGCATAAACTCAAGAGCCAAAATATCCAGAATGATATTTTTCTATTAGTTTACTCACAATAACATACTGCACCCAAACGCATTGACTTACGGTACTGAGAACACGCTTTATCCTTGTGATTCTGTCAGCATTGGCCGGTGTGGCTGGTGCTTTCAAAAGGGCCTCCTGAATTCCTTCTGTTCTTACCCCAAGCTGTGAGAAAGAGTGGCTCAATCAGCCTGACAGGAATCCTCACTTATCATAGAAATTATACTCTTATCTTATGAAGAGCACTTCACACCTCCACAACATCAGCCACTGCCCCAACCATGTAGGCGCGGACTTTGGTCAAAAGAGCTCTGGGCAGAATGGTGGCAGCATCATTGATGAGGAAAGCACTGGCGGCAGCGCCAGCCATCAGGTCATCTATCAAGACAATTCAATCCAGAAGTTAGCATAATGAGCTAAATTAGCATAGTAAGCAAACTATGCTAATTTCAGGACTGCACCTAACACCAGGACAAAACAATAGAAATGCTAAAATGGTCTTACTATTGAAGAAGTTCATACGGATGGCTTTACTGAAACGATAGTTTAGTCTGTCCAGTTTGGGGCTGAGGATCTTCACAGCAACATTGCATGCAGCAGCACTAAATAGAAAGAAGATAATTTCACTCAAAATGGAAAATCAGCAAGCAAGAGAGTGTAATGTGCTACCAGAAGGAGACTACTGTCTTACACTGGAGCAAGATCAGGGGCTGTACTCCTGGTCAGGGCCTTCATATGGGAGTAGGTGAAGCTAGACAGTTGCAAGCTGGTCTCCTTCTGCAGACTTTGAGCAACAGCAGTCACCAGACCCATGGTGGGTTTGGTCTCAAATAGCACAACACAGGCGACCATCCGTACTTCTGGGTGAATTTCTCTGTCCATAAACAACTGTAGGGCAATTTCCTGAACCTGAACCAAAGCAACAGGTGCAGATGTCAGAGGAAGGTTATGCAATAAATCACTGGAGAAAGAAAACTCCTGCTACTCTTAATGAATTTGGGCTTAATGGCAAACACACCATTCTGCGTTCCCTTTTGGCAATGTTCCTCAGGGCCATGACAGCATCAACCCGAACTTTGACTGGGAGGCTAGCAGCTGCAGAACCAAACCCAGGCAGCAGCTTCAGAACTGTCTTAATGCTGGCAGGGTGACCAGCATTGCCTATGACTTTAAGAGCTAGTGTAATATCGGCAACATCGGCCTTAGCAATGGCATCTGCAGCAAAGTCATGGACGGGCTGTACAGGGGAAAAAAGGTATAGCATAGTAAAAAAATATATCAAATGAACATTAGAGGAAATTTATAGATAAAACAGAAAATCTGAAAATAGTGAAAAACAAAATCTTCGCATTTACCTTTATAATATCTGCAGGACAGTTGGGGTTTTTAGCACAAAACTTAAATACCATGGAACCATATACAAGCATGGCAGTGTCTCTGACAATGTTGTGTTGCTGAACTTTGGGATGAAATGCCAGAGCCTGGAGATGGGAGAGACGTCATACTTTACTATATACCCAACAACAGTTTAATTATATTATTAAATGGAATGAAGAAGTCTGCGTACCTTTGCTACGTTCATGGTGTCCTGATTAGCGTCCAACAGGTGCACAGCACTCAGCAGAGTCTGGATGACTTCAGGTATGGTTAGATCACCAGCCAGGAACTTTTCTTTGATGAACTTCATGGCATCTGCATCTCCAATTGCAGGGACGGCATCCAGGATCCAACGTCTAAAGCAGAATATTTTTCCCTTGTGAAGCCACAGCCTCAGTGTGCACAATAGTAACCATGCCTTTCTGCAACATGTCAGCTAAATTACAATATTAAAAATGAGTTTTTGAACACAGATATGTACCTGTAAGCTGGTTTAGCCTTGTTCTGAGCCCAGATGGTCTCAACAGTCTCAGGTTTTGCATCACGCATCAGCTGGACCAGCTGGACAAACTTCAATGGAGCATCTTCATGGACTCGGGCCACATTGTTTGTGGCTAGATGGGTCAAGGTTTCCACAATCTGTGAACATAAGCAGGTATAAGTATAGAAAGATGGCATCAACCAAGCTCTTTTTGTTTAAAACCACCAAAATTATAACATCAATGGTAGTGATACAAGAGTAAAGGTAAACTGTGACTTCTGCATTCCCACAAACAAGGTGAGCATCTCTACAGTACATTGCTTATAGTCTGTGAATATATGTATGGACTGTGATAAACTGGCATCCTGCCCAGGGTGTTCCATGTCTGGCCCCCTGTACTGGATAAGTGACCATAAAAGATAGGTGGTAAGAAGTAATACCTGGGTCTGCGCATTATTGACTTTAATGAGTTGAATAGGGGTCTGGTCAAGTTCAGTAGCAAATTCATATTGGAGGGATCCACGTGCGATATAGTCTGCTTGTATGGGCTGAACTGGAACATTCTGGGTCTCAGAAAACCGCAAGGTTTGTCTAGGAAACAAAAAGGATTAATTGGTATAGGAAATATGAATTCTATCTACAGTAGGTAGAACCTTTTAGTTTTGATATGCAGACGTGCATTACCTGGCTTCCATCTGGCCAGCTCCAGTCATCTCGTGGAACGGTGTGAACTGGTGCACTTCCTGAACAGTCGCCTCAGTGATCAGACTCCCAGCGTTAGATGTTTTCATCACATAGTTGTATGATGCAGCTCCTCTCAGGTTCTTTACTCTCTGATCAGAAAAAAACAACTTCTTGAGACCTTTACCTTGACCAAGGATAACTGACCAGAAGAAAAAGTTAAAGTGCTCTTTACCTGCTGGCATCGGTCACATGACTCTAAGTATTCCATTCCCACATCGGTAACGATCGGCTTGTGGCAGTTCTGCAGATCCTTGGACTTAATCACGTAAATGTGCTCGCCCTTTGTATCCTCACCAATCACATAGTCAGTCTTACATACTCCCTGGGTTCCAGCCTGTTGGAAGACAAGATATGGCAATTTTATTCTGCTTTAGTCTTACTTCAAGCAGTGTATTCTTATTTTTTTCATTAATTTTGGTTATTTGCTGACGTATTACTCGATTTATTTGCTTATTTTTTTTATTTTTAAATTCCCATTACTACTACTTATACTTTCTTTGAGTTGTACCTTGGTTGCATATTTTATACATTTTCTCTGTCTTTGTCTCTTATTTTAATAGCTTATGTGAAGCACTTTGAGCTGCATTTAAAGTATGAAAAGTGCTATATATATGAAGATTATAATAATAACAATAATAGATAGATAGAACGCTGGGTAATGTCAGGCAGTTGAATGAGCGGAATGCCTCACCTCCTGTAATTCATATACTTTCTGTGTTCTCTTGATGTTGAGCTGGATGATGTTGAGGATTCCTCTGTGGATGTTGAGAACAGTTGCAGACACTCCCGCAGGGGCAAACACCTTACCCACCACGCCATTGGTATACTCGAACTTAATGGGGGTGCGCAGCTGGGCAGACAGGGCCTCACTCAGCTTTTGGGCCGGGGTGAACTGGTCCTTTGGCCAGTTGCCGCTGTACTGCAAGATCTCGGGGTTCGAGAGCTAGAAGTGCACAGAAAGAGGTTTAATGGATAAACCGATCTGGAATATTAGAAAATGAAGAGAAAATAAATGAAGGAGCTTATTGAGTGTATCAGCATTATGTATTTCAGTCCTGAATGTTACTCCACAGAAGGTGCTCAGGACACTTCCGACGCTTCCATAAAGGCTTACTTGAAGCATGTAGGTGTTCTGGGCAATTCCACTGATGAGAACCTTGCTGACAATCTTCATGCCGGCTCTGGCCAAGCCCTCATTAGGGAGTCCGCCGAGGAGAACCGCTTCATACTTGTACACGTAGGTCTTACTTGTACTAAATTGTGGTGCTGGTATACAATGGAATATATCATACTAATTATTTTGTCCAGTAAGTAACAGTAAACATATCCTCCTGAGACCCCTACCCATTCACTTATGTCCATTGTACTGCACATTCTGTTTTTGCGTCTAACTTTTCACTCACGTAAGGAAAAGTATTTAATGCTGTTGTACACTAAAGCGGACATGCTGTGAAATTAAAAATAAAAAATGAATTTGAAAAAAAATCTAAATTGTAAGTTGTCTTATTTCCTCCAAAGACAACCTAAAATTGAAGGAAAGTTTTTTATTGAGTCTCAGGAGCATATTCAGGGTAAATTATGAAACAATCATATACTCACTTAGGTTATTCTGTTGTCCCGCTGCAAAAGAAAATTGATGCAAGTGATTATCATACATACTTATCATTTGAGACAGCGTAAACGAACACACATGTACAGAATATGCATGAGAGACTATTTCTGTTGTTTTACAATTTCTAGAAAATATTCAGCACATTTTCTATGTGTCATTAGGCAGCAGTCATTAATATAGATCAATAGATCTCCAGCTCTTTAAGAGAAAATGTCTTAATTTTTTACAGTCCATTACAATTATCTTTCCTGTAAAATCTCTTTGAATTAATTGTTCTTTCTTTCCCATTCCCCATCACTGATTAGGTCATTTACTTACCCACAAGGGCTAAAGCCAAGGCAAGGATAACCGGTCTCATTTTCGATGAGATGTAAGGAACGGTCAAGACCTGCTGCCTTTTTATACCGTTTTCTCGTTGAAGTTAATCAAAAATACATATTTACCTTGAGCGTAACAAATTAACATAATGATGTCAGATTCTGTTTGAATCTTTGTTCACCAAAGTTGCAGGACCAATCAAACAAACTGAATGGATAAAAATCTAAATCTGAGTGACCAAGAACATTCCGGGTCAGGTTACCCTGTTCTTCTGTGTCAGTGCATTTCACATCATGTCCAACGTCCAGCCTAAGGTAATGTTTAATGTTATTAAGAACATAAGAATATTACTAATTTTTTCGTATACATAACCCTGACAATACTGAATGTGCATCAGTAAAAACAGCTGGCGTCTGAAAAGAGCCAATGCTCATACTGTATACGCTGTGTAAATTACGTCATTTAATAAATAACAGAGCATTGTTAAAGTTCTTTGCTTACATTACTTTAATGGGTACCATTTAATGATATGTTTTGCCTCTTATTCACCTGTTCTTAATCAGGAGTCTTTCAGGCAACTAGACAGATGGATGGATGCATTTCAGTAATAATTTGCATGTAGATTCGACCAGTAATCTGGTGTCTTCTTATAGAAAATTTTGGGAAGGTCCCAGTTAAAATGTCAAACAAGTTCATTACTTTTCAATATGATAATTATGTAATATAGTAATATTAAATAATGTTTACATAATTTGCTTGTTACATTTAGCTGAATGTATGAAATGGATTCTCTGGTATACCATACAGTGCTGAAAGAATAAACAATACACTCTATAACATCAAATCTGCATGTGATTTTGAGGTTAAATTTCATTTAAAATGCTGACTTCACATAAGTAAAATTTTAACTGGTCTTTTTGATACTGGCATTGAAACTACTGGTGAAGACACCAAGGACAAGGGAGGAATTATGTCTACTGTAATAACATTTCACATGAGATGTCAAAGTCTGCATCATTGCAGCATTGCTTGCTGTGTTGCACAATCATGATAAGACATACAGTACGTTTCAATCTAAGGTCATTTAAGAAAGGTGTATGGGTCGAAAAAAAATAAGAGGAAAATGAACAAAGAATGAACAAATTCAAATCATATAGGATTTACTACAGTGCCTCGAATAAGTACTCACTCTCCCGAGAATGTTTATTATCTTCTGTTGTTAGGGGTACCAGATATAAAATACATTACAATTCCCCTCAAACAACACCAAATCAAAAACTCTATAACTAAAATTTATACCTGTGATTCTAAATGAGTTAGTGAATGTGAAACTGTGACTGATTTATGTTCATTGAATAACAGTGTCCCAGACATTGCCTAAAGGGGCCTTTCGGAAGAGCAAAATGGGAGTAACATAAGTTGAATATGGACCACATCCTTTCCCAAGGAATGCTGAGGTCACCACATGCATATGTGGCAGAAGGAGGTTGACCGGAATTCTAAGCAGTATTTCTGGTGAAAACCAACTAGGTCCTACCATCAGCATCAAAACGTGTGGTTGTGGCATTGTCATGCTATTTTACAACAAGCTCTGTCAATCAGCTTTGTTAGAAAGGTGAATAGTGGCCAAACCAGAGAAATAAAAAGCCTTTCAACAGATCACCAGTCCAAACATGATCCTCTTTGAAAAAGAATGTGAGTCTCAAATCAGAATTTCCTAATGCAAGGCATCAAAATCCCATGAAGGTTTTTTCTTGTTATTATTATTATTATTATTATTATTATTATTATTATTATTATTATTATTATTAATGTTTTCCAAAGCATGTAAATAACTGTAAAAATGTTCCAAAAATAACAATCAATGAATTATGTTCCCTTAAATATATGTGAATCCTTACCTGTGCACATCAAGTTTTTCACATCCTACAAAGCAGCTCTTCTGCCAATTTTTTGATACCAGTAGTGAGTCTGCCAGTGTAAAAAAGAAGTGACACTGCAAAGTGTTCATTTCTACATTGCTAAAATGTATACAGTAGATTGAAAATTCTGACAAATACATTAAGGTGAAAAGGTTAAAAGAAACACAGCTTCTATCCTCTGAATTTATTTCATTGTAATGTTTTCACCCGACAGTAGATAACTTGTCTAACTGCTGGCTTGTAATAACAATTGATTAAAAAGCCAAATTTTCACAGGAATGGTTGCTAATCAGTAACTGACATGCCTTAACATCTTCCTGATGTCTTTCCACTCTAATAAAATAAAAATAAAAATTTCTCTAAGCATTTTATTGCCCCTTGTTGACCTTAGGATTCCCACTGTGGAACTGCCCTTCCCAGTTAATATCCCAGTACATATTTCTGGATCAAAAGGCTGGCAAATAGAACCTAATTGCGAGATAGAAAAAGAGTGAGATGCTCTAATTGAATAAATAAGTTGAGGAAATTTTAACCTTCTCCATTCTAACCATTAACACTGGTACCCAGAGGCCATTGTGATATTGTGAGATACAGTAGATACGAAGATAGATAGATAGACAGATAGATATTATGTATTTGGACTGCTTACTTAGACTGCTTCTCTATGATCAAATGGTACAAAAACTGTGTTACAGAGTACTGTCTATCTGTGTGAAAAGCAGAGCTGACCAGGAGGAGGGTCACACCGACAATTGCTGGTTCTGACTGGTTCTGTTTTAGCTGCACACAGAGAACACAGTGACCGCGAACCTTCTTTCTTATCGCATCGAATGATAAACATGAAGCAGAAGTATAAAGGAACTGTGCTGGAAAATAACTGTGGGCACTCATTGTATGTGAACACGATGTCTCTGCTTATTCGATGCGTCAAACAATCTAATGAAGAAGCTACTGCTTTTATACCCGATCTAGGTATCTACCTATAAAGAAAAGAGCCACAAATTTCCTAAACAAGATATTGCACCAGGGTAGGTTCAGGCATGTGATTAAATCAAAAATAAACTTTTGCTGGATAAAACCAGGATTTAGATATGCAGATTGTTTTTAAAATATAGAGTGGTCTGATTTTGTTTCAGAGCTCTGTGTGTGTCTATAAATAAATATATGTATATATATCAGTGCTGTCAAATGATTATTTTCTTTTTACATTGTCCAAGAGCTGACCGCTTCTTATTTACAATATTGCCTGCAACAGTGGTTCCAGGAGTGGCAAGATATTTGCAAGCCAGCAGTGTCAGCCTGTCATGAGCTCCAGAATAAGCTGACCACCCCCCCAAGGGACAGTCCTGCATATTAATAATTCAACTCCTCATCCGATTCTGAATCTGAGCTCATCTGTAAGAGACTCATTTTCTTAGGCGGCTCATCTCCACAAGTCTGCCGAGGTGGCCACTGATCATGCAGTAGTCTTCCAGGTGTGGCCCACACCCTCTCTCTGTCACACTTGGGGAGGCACTTCAAGTCCTTGAAACGAGGATCCAAAGCTGATGCAATTTCAAGCCATTCGTTGTTGATATAACCTAGCTACATATGTACAGTAGGGCCATTATCAGAGGTTTCCATCACATGATGCAGGGGGCAGAGGGCGGGCAGTACCACAGAGCAGGAAACGTAGGATTCCCCACCCAGAATCTCAGTTACATACCTCTACTGAAAACACACAAACAGAGGGAGAGATGGAGGAAGAACAAAACGGTTAGGTTTACGTTTCAGCCTAAATTGTATATAGATTGCTTACTTGCGGGGCTGCAGAAGAGACCCCAGTTTCTGCAGCTTGTCCAACATGACAAGTTTGTGTTTCTGTTGGTCCAGCGTCACTTTAATTGCTGCTTGGTTGCAGTTCAGACGCTTCACCATTTCTAGTGTTGAATTCCAGTGTGTTGGCACCTCCTGGATCGACGGCTCCTTCCGCTACCCCAGGGTTGTTTGCTGTGCTTCCGGCTCTGAGGCATTGGCTGGACTGTGCTTGAAGTAGCAAACAGTTTTCCGACACTTGGACAACGCGCTCACAAGTGCACAGTCACCGAGACTCACAGCGATGCTTCTCTGTAAGGTGTGAGCCACAAGAGGCATATGCTCAAATGGCAAAAGTACACCTTTTAGTATACAGTAATCATGGAGCCATTTATTGTGAAATCTCTGTCCCATGTTGGCACCTTTGTCTATTAGTGTCAGAAATCTGTGGTTAAATTTTCAGTCCTGGGCTAAAGCATTGCGAATACCTTCATGCATAGGTGGCTAAATGGCTGCACTGGGCTGCAAAAATCTACACAGTAATTGACACTTTATTGCTCCCGTGGGAACATTTATCTCTTTACGCCTCTCCGCAGGTGAGAGCAAGCTGACCATGAAGGGCAGTGACCTGTTATGGCACCCAGGGACCTGGAAATTAAGGGCCTTGCTTAAAGGCTGGGCTCGAACCAGCAACCTTCTGAGATATATACAGACATACACATGATGCAAGTTTTACTTTCCTTCACTCAAAGGCAGAAGATTAATACTTTAAATATGTATCTTTTACATTTTAAATAACGTCAAGTGGCAAGCTTTTCTTATACAGAGTAATCCTTCAAATAGAGTGGTACCTCGGTTCTCAAACTCACTAGAACTCGAATTTCTTGAAAGGCAAACAAACCAGTTTGATTCGATCTGAATATCAGAACTAATGACAACAACCAGAAACAGCTGATCACATGGGGATCCCACACGAGGTTAAGGAGGGGGCGTGGCACACGGAAGGAACAGACGATCGAGGCAGGACAGGGGTAATGTTGGGATAAGATCTCTATCATTTAGAAAGCCATTAAGAAAAAACTGCTCTTCTTGTTTTATCCTGTACATTTTGTGTTTAAATGTTTTTTTTTTTTTTTTAAAAACATATTTAGGTGTAATTTTGGGGGGCCGGAAACCAATTAATTGCTTTTCCATTATTTCCATTATTTCTTATGGGATAAACTCAAACTTTTTAGCATTCGATCCGGAGTCTGGAATGGATTAAGTTAGTGAACCGAGGTTCCACTGTTGTTTTACATATGTTTTACAACATTTGCATCAATACCAACATTACCACAGTAATAACAGACTACTTTATGTGTATTGCATATGTTTAAACTGCATATATTTCCAGATGAAGGCCCAAGAGGCAAATAACCAAATGAGCTGTCACAGGCCCATTTTTATTTACAATTTTAATATGCATATATACATGTGGCAAAATAATGATCTGCTGTGTACTTTCTAAATATGTAAGAACAAACAAAGTAAAATTAGGGCAGCTTTCCAGTCTAGCTTCTGCACAAGAAATGCGCATATTTTTAAGGAATAGCTTCCTCTGAATGAAAAAAAGTGTGTTAACCCTTTAAAGTTCTCATCCAGGTCACAATAGTATATAAATATGACAAACATATCATATTTACATTTTTCCCCCCAATTAGAAATTCTAAGAAGAGAGCCGTTCCGGCACCATGCCACCATTTTTATCCTTACCCGTAAATAAAATGGAATGGTTTCTAGCCGTTTTTAGCACATGACCTTCACAACACTGCATTTACTTTGTCCAAACCTTTGTTACCATAATGTGGCAGTTACTCAGGCTTATAGGCCATTTTTCAAGCAGTTCTTTCACATGTTTCATATATATATTTTTTGTAATAAGTAGATAAAACTACCATGGCAGCCATGTTTAAATGGATCAGAAGTTAAATAAGTGTTAATAAAATAAAAAGCAAACGCTTCAAACTCTTTCTTTCACCACAAAAAACATTAACTATCATGACCACAAGATAAAATGCAGCATTTCCCACATTAATGACTGTCAAGGTTTCAAATGGCTGATCACTGAAAAAAGTAAGCCAACATTCTGTAGACGTGGGGTATAGCAGTCATCTCTACAGTGTTCTAACAAAGGCATTAAACAAAGTGGCAGACACACATTTAAAAGCTTGATCTATTATGTACATAAATACATCCCTGTCATTACTCACTGTCATGCAGTTTTAAAAATAAACGCTCTGACTCCATACTAGCATACTGTAGCATGCTTGACGTATAGAATGTTTGTCCATGATCATGATCCACTGCAACCTTTATGTAGGGGACACCAAATTTAAGTGGCAGCTGTTTCACCCAATAAAAAGCATTCCAAACTTTTTTTAAAATAGTATGGAATGTTTTGATTGGTCATTCTGCCGACTGGGACTGCTGAACTGCAATTGAACTTGGAAGCTGGAAATTCCAAGTTCCTCAGGTGTGCAAGAGACTTCAGATAAGCGCCAACAATTTGGACAATATGAAATCAGTACTCATAGGATTATGGGCACTTGTACACAGTGTGCACAGAGTGATATCAGCTGAAAAGAATCAGGTCATTAATGAATGTAACATTGCTACTAAGTAGTAAAAACACTTTTCAAGGTAATTCTGTAAAAGCTATGCTGTAAAAGCACTTTTCACATGTGCTTCACTTGTAGGAAATGTTGTTGAAGTGTATAACAATGAAGAGGTATGATATATCTCAAAGAACATCATTAATAAATGCCTGGTCAAGAAAGGACCATTCACCAGACCAAAGGACATAATAAAATACTCATGGTCACCAAGTGTGTAATGCAGCCTTCCACTCGTCACTCTTTTGGAAATGGATAAAGATACAGGCATTCCACAGGTCAGTGTCTGTGTAGATGTTGGCAGATGCAACCTTTGTAATTGTGGAGGGAATGAGTGGTAATAGTAACAGTGCTTAATGGTTGTAAAATTCATGTCACGGTATTCAGTTCATGAACGGGGACCCCATCACGATTACTTACGAAGTAGGAGCTGGCTGCTGTTGGGGATGCTGAGGGTCAAATAACACTTGTTTGTAAGTCTATTGTCATGTAGGTTTCCACAGTCTGGGTCTATGTATAATATAAAATGGGATGCAGATGGTCTAATAATACCTATGTAAAAGTGATGTGAGGAGAACTTAGGAAACATTGAAGCAAAGCACAGCTACTCAGGGCCTCCCCGCGGTGGAAGCAAAAACTCGGTCCCAGCTCATTTGCATGGCCTGCTGTGGAGTTTTATCTGCCATAACTGCATGGGTTCCCGCTTCAGTTATCTATGGGTAGGAGGACCTACATCTTGTGGTCTCTGGATGGAAGGTCAGCGGTTTAAATTCCAAAACCTACAAGAACTTATGCACCACTTGTTTGCCAGCTGTGAGGTGATTGTGTCTTTAAGCTTAATGTGGTAGATGTCCACGTTTTATGTGTTGGAGGTTTCAATTTCTTGAACAACCACAGAAGGCATCTTTCCCAGGTAGAAGATTAGGGTACACGTACTTACACTTATTATAATTGCTATTATTAAATTCTGGATTAGGGTACACGTACTTACACTTATTATAACTGCTATTATTAAATTCTGGATTAGGGTACACGTACTTACACTTATTATAATTGCTATTATTAAATTCTGGATTAGGGTACACTTATACTTATTATTATTGCTATTATTAAATTCTGGATTAGGGTACACTTATACTTATTATTATTGCTATTATTAAATTCTGGATTAGGGTACACTTATACTTATTATTATTGCTATTATTAAATTCTGGATTAGG
>JABFDZ020000037.1:9541659-9552408 GCA_019775955.2 Pollimyrus isidori
ATATATAATACACTTTTTGTCTCCTAAGATTTTATCAGGGGGTTATCAGAATTTCCAGGTACACCCCTAATCATAGGTGTGCTTTACTCTCTATGTAAGCTAGAAAAACGATGCTTTTCCCGGAGTTTTCTTTGTTTCATCTTTGTAATTTTTTTTCCTTCCAATAAAAGATATGACATAATTTTACCTTTCTAACAGGGGACTTATAACTGTTATTTTCAGTAGTCAGATGGACTGATGCTTGTCATTATTGCTTCATATGGGCATGATTTCCCATATATGTTACATTATATTTCATATAAAACTAGGATATAAAACTATTTTTACCGCTGCCTATGGGGCTTGCCTAATCAGGGGTGCTTTGCTATGTATCTCTGTTGCCTCTTGGCTTCTGATAAGAATGGCCGACAGGATAATGCGTATAGACTAGCCGCACAGATTAAAAAGCTGTCTTTAGTTGCTGCTCTGTTTATGTTAAGCACAATAGTACGATGTGAATCAGAACGTACCGCTTTCCAATTTCTTGTATGTACTCCGGCACTTCGTCCCAGTTCACCATGGCGTTCACGGATGGATTTGATCCAGACAAGAGGGATGCTTCAGTTTCTACATTAATTTTGTATGTCTGACACTCTGCACCCCATTGTAATTGCATCTGGAATGTATAAACACAAACACGCGCACATATATATGTAACGCGTAATATATATATATTACAGATCATGTGATTATTCTGTAATACTGTAATGATGGTTGCAAAATGTCCCTGATGACAGCGACAATGATATTATTAATTAATATGGTATCAAACGTGTCAATATTTTAATCAAGGAATTAACATGAGTACCTTTGATTTGTTATTAGTTCTATCAACATCTGCATCTATGCACAATCTCCAGTTGGCTTCTTCTCCAATTTGTGAAACTAAGAGCTGAACTTCATCCTTCTCAGCAGCTTGAGTCAAATAAACTGTCGTTTCATAACCTTCAGGTTTGTCATTGCCACTGACTGCCAAAGCTGTCACAGTCAGAACAGGATCTGGTATGGAAGCCAGGGACTGGAGGTAAAGCAGGACAAGAGTAGCAATCACATTCCATATTGCATTTGAAATCATTATGCGGTGCATCAATTTCATACTAATCTGAAAATTGAATATATTGTACCTTGGACATTTGCTGACTGAGGAAACTTTTCATTGATTGACTGACACTTTCCGTGTTTTTGTTTGGCCCATTGTTTATTTCTATTTGTATTTTGTCAATCGGTTTATTTCTCTCAACTGTAAGAAAAAAAAGTGAAAGATAGGTAAAAGAAAACATGTTAATGTCATTAAATGAAAAATTCCTCTGGAAGCTGACAAATTCAATTCAAAGTTCTAACTTTCTTAATGAATTAGTTTATTAAAATGATTTCCAGTCAGAATGAAATACATTTTTTCCTTTAACTCCAATAGATGTTTAAATGAAGATGTATTTTTTTTTTTACCTGGCTCGAGTGTAAATGTGCACCGCGTGTATCCTAAGACGTAGTAAAGAGGATATTCACTGAGGTAATGTGCCCTTTCTGCTACCATTTCCATGCACATTGCAGTGCCATAAATGGGAGCTTTTGCACAAATCTTTGTTTGAAAGTGGTCTGCCTCCGACCAGCTCTTTGTCTGTTGGATAAAGGATGATATACAAATACACACATGCAGCCACATATGCTTTTTTTGGCCAAAGGTTTTTTTTTTTTATCACGAGGGACACACCTGCTCTTGGCCAGACTCTCCTGTTGTGTTTTTGATGGTTTGTGGATTTTCCTCAAATTCCATGTGGTCTCCCATCATTGGAGTCATTTTAGCCTCTGCTGGGTCTTCAATGTTTCTTGAGACTGCATAGACATTGTGACTGCAAGCATTTACAGAATTATTCTTCTATTACCACCCAGTTTTTAAAATGTGAATTATTATACATCAATGTTTGAATTAGATGCACACTCAATGGGCACTTTATTAAGTACATTTAGCTAGTGGATAGGACCCACACTTGCCTCCTGAACTGCTTTAAGGCTTCAAGCAATTCCACACACCGCTGTAATACTTAGCCGTTATTTTTGCCCCAGTGGTTTGCCTTCAACAAATATGACCTTCCTCTGACTGGGTGTTTGTTGTTTATCATACCATTGTCTGCAAACTCTACAAACTGCAGTTTGTTAAAATCCCAGGAGGATTGCTGTTTCTGAGATGCTGGGACCACCACATATTAAAATATATGTGTTTAGTTGACATGGTTTTCTGTCTGGAGAAGCCAGATGTTTGCATTTCCAATCCAGTGTACTTAATAAACTGCATCTGAGTGTACATACAATGAGAAATGTATAATATGCATATATAAACAAAAAAAAACATACTTGACAGACAAAATCTCTGTCCGTGTTTTCCAAGGTGGGGTATCCAGTTGGAACTTCATTGATTTTACATTCATTTTTATAGAAAATTTCCATGGAATATTTAAAAGGCATTTACTGCTTGATTCCACACCAGACTGAACAACATCAGTGTTTATTCCATGAAAAGCAAAAAGGTCTTTTGCAGAACTGTAAGAAAGTACGGAGCATGCATAAATATGCAAAATATTTGATTTGATGCTAGTATTTACAATATAATTGTAATATATATGTTCTGATACATTACCGTACATTTCCATCAGTTTCAAATAAAATGTCAGCATTCAGTATTTGACCCAGGTTATCTGTAGGTGGGGGACTGATTGTAGATTTAGCTGAAGAAGAGAACAAAGAGTGTGCTTCTTTATTTGAAGTCCATAAAAAAACATAATGATACATTATGTTGCAGGTAGAGTGTATTTACCATTTACTGTGGCGCCTGTTACAGAGAGGTAGTATTTGCTAATCTCAGTTGGAAGGCCAATCATTGTTGCTCTTATGTATCGGGTTTCAAACATCAGATATGGCTTTGTCCAGTGCCATGCTATCCCATTCTGAATATTTTCTATCATATTCCAAACTGGACTTTCTTTTCCAGCTTTAGGACTAAGTGCCTGTAGATATAAAACAAAATAATAAATAAGTTATCATGTCTTTCGAACGCATCTGACACAAATGGTTATAAAAATGACACTTTACATTATTTATTAAATGTAAGCGTGACTTGAAAATGAAGCTATGAAAAAAACCAAGAATGATCCACATCAAACCACATACCTGAATGACACTTTGAATAACATCTTTGTTCAAATCAGCATGGAATACTTCTTGTCCAAAAACCCTTGCAAATGCAGATATTAGCGGTTGTTGCTCCGGTAATGACTGCCATTCTGAGAGCTGGTAAAAACAAAGTTAATTTCCTTGCACTTTAACCTAAAAAAATATTTGATTTAATTATTTGAGTGGATGCTGTGTGCTAGTACTGCATATAACCCATCCTACCATTTTTAATATGGCTTCCATAAGACTCATATTTTGTTCTTTGCTCAAAATGGAGGTAGTCTTCCTGTACATTTCCTGGATCCCTGCTGTGTGGGCACCAAACTGTAAGTAAGATTAAGATTAGGATGGACTTTATTGATCCCAGTGGGGAATTCTAGTACATACAGTACAAAGTTAAGATGGGCACTATTGACATACAAAAGGAAGAACACAATACACAGACACATATACATGTAGTGCCAAACAGACAAGGTGCAAGGCACTACAACATAGTGCATACTAATTAAAAAAGTATACAGTTCACAAATAAAATATGTTGCATAACAGAATATTGTGATACTACAGAAAAAAATACATACTGTTTGTGTGTGTTAAAATGAACATACATATATATATATATATATATAATGCAAGATACACCAAAATTGCAGTTACCTCAAAGGTCTCCAGTATTCTACCAATAAAGTAGGCTTTCCATTTTGATATAAACGTTGATGGAAAGTAGCTATTCACATTTTTGAAAATATAGATATCAGACGATTTGCCAAATAAAAAGTCATCTGCAAATAAGAAAAAAAGAGAATACTGTACAATAATTAGCCTGCCATTGTTTAACTGTCAAAATGAGAGATAAAGCATAATATAGAACATCTGAAAAGGGTAAAACCATATGACTGATTTAAAAGAGTATTTCAACGTACCATTAAACCAGTCAAAGTGTAGGGCCTTGCTGTAGTGGTAACTGAGGTGACCCAGTTTGGGTTTAAGAATCTTAATGGCTACATTGCAGGCTATCGATCTGTTATAAAAAAAATAGACACATAGAGGTATATTTATGGATTAAGAGTGGACTAAATCTGAATATTATTAATATAAAGCACTTATAGAACACTCACAGAATACGGTTGTCAGGAGTTTGGGATCCTGCAAGGCCGTAAATCAGAGAATAAGAGAAACTGGCTACTTGCAGATTGCTTTCTTCCAGCAAGAATGATGCAATCATTGACACTAGAGCTAAAGGTGGCTTTGTGTCAAACAGGATCAGACAGGCCTGCATTCGTATCTCGGAGCTGAGGTTCCTCTGCATAAACAGGCTTAATGTGATTTCCTGTACCTGCAGAAACACAAAATTGAGTTTAAATATCTTAGAAACAAAACAGATACACTAAAAATGCAGCAGTTTACTGAATACACTAAACTATGAACATGTATTGCTTATAAATATCAGACCTCAATTTGCCTAAATGCTTGATTAGTGGTTGACATATACTATTGGTGTGTAAACAATGAAGACCACCTTAAAGGGTAAGTTGTAGCAGGCGTATTTAATATTAAATTGGAAATGTTGAAAGTTCATATCGCAGGGTGGGTTACATTGTTGTGGCTTGCTACTTAACCTGAGCCATTTCCATAAATTTTCAACCAGACAGTTTGCTTGGATAAAGTGTTGGCAAAATAACCGAATAATGTTAAAATAGAATGTTTTTTTTTTAATGAAACGACAGGAGTCGCAGAAAAGATTTTGAAGTATGCGCTGCTCTGGTTCGCGGCGGCTCACACGATGCACATCTCTGGCAGCTAGGTGTCTGAGGGCCTGCACAGCTGCACTCTGGGCCCGCGTGGAAATAGACACGATGGTCGGAGAGACGCCGGGGAGGAACTTCATGAGAGTTTTGATGCTGGAGACATGGCCTGCATTTCCTATCGCCTTTAAGGATCGAATCAAATCCGCCTCGTCATTTCGAGAGAGGCTATCGGTGGCCAGGTCCAGCAGTGGCTGTGAAACGTGAGATCAAATCATAATTAATTGCACTTGAAAGGCCCATCCCAGGTAGTGTTTGAGTAGAACAATACTTTAATTGTTTGCTGATGGTATTTACCTGCACAGCAATCTGTGGGCAGGGGTCAATGGTACCACAGTACCTATAGACTACAGATCCATAAGACAGAAGTACAGTGCTCCACAGCAAATCACTAGATCTACTGAATGGCATTATCAGAAATTCCTAAAAAAGGGGTGGAGGAATTGAACAATTGTAAATGTAAACATCAAGAACATTAATAATAAACATACTATTATTAATAAATTATGATACATTTACAATAAAACAAATATTCTCACAAAAGGTAGAATGCTTTGTTACCTTACACATTTCTACAGTTTCGGAATTTGCTTCTAAGTGGTTGAAGGTCACCAGAACTGCCTGTGTAGCCTCGTTTACTGAAAGATCCCCACTTCGAAATCTGTTTGTAAGGAATCTGATGACCCTAGCATCTGAAACTTCGCCTATGACATCCAGCAGCCATCTCCTAGAAGAACACATAGAGAAGGGGCTTTCAGTTTAATCTGTCCTTTGCAAAAAAACAGGAAACGGTGATGTCAGATTATGTGATGAGAATATTGTACAGGATTTTGGCTGATTGGGGAGCCCTTCTTGTTCAATAAATGAATGATCCCACATACAGCAAAACTGGCCAAGAATTATGTTTGTGAAGCTGATATCAAGGCAAATGTGGAATGTCTCTTGTTCTGAGAAATCCCAAAGGTAGAGACTTAGACAATTTCGGTTTTCTTGAACCTTGCTTTCATACTTTGTATATTGTCTTTCTTATGCTTTTTTTTCTCATTTAATATTAGGAAAAAACTAATTTCATCAATTGGTGTTATATAGAAGTACACATCCTAAATTTTATATGATGAGGCAGCCATTTGCTTAGTCATAAACAGAAGCTGTATGATCGCTAATAACCTGTTATTCTCAAGCCATGTTCAGAATGTAGTATATGTACAACATGTACCATTTATGCATTATTTCTTAATTGCACTGGGATGCATGCAATTTTATCAAAGAAATAAGAAAAAGATACCTGTGCTCAGAATTTCTCAAATATTTATTCCACAGAGTTTCCATATTATCAAGAGTTACCATGCGAAGAAGTTGATATAGTTGGAGAATATCTTTAGTTCTGGAGTTGTCAACTTGATTAATGTTCGCTGCTACGATGTGTTCAATTAATTCTGAAATCTACAGAACATGCAAATATATTATACACAAACAATCTACAAAAGTATTACTTTACCGCATCAGTGAAAATGCGATCATGGTCTTGCAGACCATTAAGCTTACCTTGGCCATTGGATCAGTATTTTTGTTTAGCTGAAGTGGAATTTGATTCAGCTCAGTCCCAAATTTGTATATTTGATTCCCTCTATTTTGCATTGGACTTGGAGTTACATTACCCACACTGTCTGTCACACCAATCAAAAACACCTCTTGTCTAAATGGAAAAAAATCTATATGTTAAACACAGAATGTGATTCATTTATTCTTATGATGCATAAATGGTATACCGACGGCTCCCTTACGTTGCTCGTATTTTTGAATTACCTCCCTTTACATTAAATGGGGAGAACAGCTGATCTTCCTCAGCATAGACCTTTGTAATAAGGCCACCGTCTTCAGTAGGTCTGACATTATACTTGTATTTTACAATTTCTACAATGTTATCACCTCTCTGTGAAAGAAGAGGATGCGTAACACTTTTAAAATATGTACATGTGCCTATTCAGAAGTATTCAGAAAAAAATTACTTTCAACATTCATTTCCTTGCAACTTTGGAAGTAAAATATGACAAACCTCTTTACAATCATTATTTTCAAGTGCCAGAGCCATTCCTTTGTATACTGCTGCCTTTTCTCTGCAGTTTTTTAAATCAACTGTCCGAGTGACACGCAACTCCTTAGAGTTTAAGTGTTCCTCAATGGCATAGTTACTCTGGCAAAGGCCATGAATCCCAAGCTGTAACAAAAATGTAAGACAAACTATGTCTAGCTGGCATATGCTACAGATACCATCATTAAAATGTATTAGCAAATTTCTGTTTCAGTTCAATATAAACACGCCTTATCCTTCAGTGAATTTAATTTCCATCATTTTTATATGGTTTGATGTTTAATAAAATGCCACTCACAGTTATAGTAGCTCTACATTAACCTTTATGGATTTAAGTAAATAATATGGAGACATACCTCCTCTAGTTCATAAATGTTCTGTGTGGTCTTCACTGTAACTTGGAGAAATCCAAGAATTCCTCTTACTATGTTCAGCACTGAGTGTGAAACTTCCACTGGAGCCTGTAGATTCCCAACCTGGCCTCTGACATACTCAAACATAACAGGCTGGGTCAACTCCGATGTGACCCTTTGGGTCAGCTTTGTGGAGGTGACGAATGAACTTTTTCCAGGGACGCCATTGAATTCATCGAAGGTCAGATTGTTAATCTATTATCAGCAAAATTATCATTAAGTGTGTCAAAACAACAGAATGTACATAAACCAATTTAAGAAAACAGTCAGAACATTTTTTGTTGATTTCTTCATAGTTCTTCCTATCGTATTATCAAGATTAAGCAATAGTTTTTTTTATTAGTAGTATTTGCATGTACTTCTTATTTTCATTTTATTTATTTTTACCAGTTTTTATACAAAGCTCTTGGATAAAAATATTGAATCATTTCTGTGACAACTGATTAGTACACAAGGTGTACAGTCTTTTTGTATGTTTATATATTTAACTTCATAACAGATGAGCTCATACCTGAAGTAGGAAAGTCCGGTCCGATACGCCAGTGATTTTAAGTGAGCACTGAATTTTCACACCTGATTCGGCCAGATCTGGCCTATCACGTCCAATATTCATCACCCCTACATATTTGTACTCATAGGCCTTTTTTGGATTTAAGTCCGGTACTGAAATATATTGAAAGCTGTATTACCTAGTAATATAACACTCTACAATTCATCTATATAATAATCTATAAAGCTATATATTCAGAATTCTTATCACCTTCTTGCGGATATTAATATTAAAATATACATGTGTATTATTTTATAATGACTTACCATAATTGATACTCTGACAAGCTGAAATTGAAGGAGAATTTGAAACATTATTCAATTCAGAATTATTTACTGAGGTACTGACCGAGCATTATGAAAGCAGCTTACCAGCCAAGACCACGCTTAGGGAGAGCAGAAATGTGTGCATAGTGAATTGCTGAAATGCAAGCCCATGAGTCTTGGGACACTGTTTAAGTACTGACACCATCACATGGTTCCACTTGTTTACCTGTGGCTTATCATATCGGCTTAGATCCGTGGCTCTCAACTAGCTTAGCTTCAGCACCTATATTTATCCCTTGGTCACTAAGTCACAACACATTTTTTTTAAATATATTTTCAACTAAATTCACTTCACAGAAAACAGGGCAGCATAGTAAATGAAACGTGAGGCATCCCATCTAATGTGGCCGGTGGTAAAACTGAGGGGGTGGCAGTAAAATTTGCACACCCTCTGTGACCCACTGACAGCGGCGACGGAGCTCCAGGAATTGGCTGCCTTACGTGCCCCCACTCGCCTCTCCCCACTGAAACCTACCGCGACCTGGCTGTTCAAAAACAGTGGCTTACATCCCCATATTAAATTGATGCAATGCCTTCGAAATTACACTCGACTTTTTATATATATACGTATGAAACTGTGTGTGTGTGTCTCAGTATGTGTATATACTGGGACAGTTTTTAGCATTGCAGCGCATTTTGTATAGTTCTCCATAAGCTTCTTTTACAGTGTGCTTTCTAAGTTGCATTTTTATTAGAAGCCCTTTGCTGTGCTTCGCCTTTAATTTCAATTCTTTTAAATGTATTTTTTAAAAATACTTTGCGCGTCACCTGCAAAAGCAACATTGTGCCCAAGCGAAGCCCTTATGTAAATGTACACGAGGACGGGGGTGTGCCGGTTATGTTAACCCAGAAAGATGTCATTGTGACATTCTGCCACTTGGCTCCAAAGGAGAACATGACATAAGCAAACAACTGGATATCACTGAAAGATGTTTTACAATGTGCTTTAGTCTTAGAAGTGTAGCTGGAGGGTCAATTTATAACTTCCTTACCATTGTGCATTTCAGTAGAGTGCCTGATGGCGTGTGGCACTGCAACTTAGGACCCTGGACCTGTGATCGGTTGTTCTCAAGTTCAAATCCTGTGGTTGGGTTGAGTGATTTCAATGTTGGCTCCTTGAGCACAGCCCCTTACCTCCAGGTGCTCCTGGGACCTGCTGACCTTGCTGTTTCCATGGAATGTCACTTTGGATCAAAGTGTCTGTTGAATGACTAATGATGGCTCGTCACAAAAAATCACTCAGACATGAAGTTTAACATTGCCTCTGTGTCTCTGCAAACCCAGGGGCTTTCTTTGACAATGCTAGGTGAATGCAGATGTTGAATATACAGTAAAAGGCCCTGAGTTTATGCTTCCTAGTTAGCCTTTTCGGGCGGCCATTTTGGTGTACAGGTACGTGGTCGTTAAAAGCTGACCCTTACGCCTTTCACTCTTCATCTGTTTCATTTTTTTCCTGCTGCAGGAATCTATCACTGTGACCTTCACTCGGGTTCAGCTATCCAGGGCCCTCTGACTAATAGCTGTTGTTTTGCAACACATACAGGTCTTTGTTTAAACTTGCATGCTTGTGCACAATCAAGTGCATGAGTACGACGAGTGTGGTTTGTATGAGAAATCCTCAGCGGCTCAGCAATCATGACCACAAGCTCAGGGGATTTCGGAAAGAAGAATAGGAACAAATGGTATGAAGCGATAAATATAAAGAAGCACCTTAAATATAAGGAAATTTAGCGATGCACCTGCAGAAGTATGTGTTGTGTTTGATCAGCATTATTTTTTTAACTACCTAAACATCTCAACGTTGGTGACAGCTAACATTGCAACCAAGACTGTTTATTGGAGCATGGTTTCTCTTTGTTGTGGCTTAAAGGAAGGACATTCCGGATGCAATCATAGGAAAACTTAGATGGTTTATTTATGCACAAATAATGCCACTAAACAGCAATAAAAGGACGGCCAGGGGACAAAACTGGGGATTGGGAAAAATAGCAAGGAGAGACTCAAACTACCACTGGCATTTACATGTACAACTGTTACAATGATCAGACTGAGGAACATGGGTAGGACAGACACATATATACACAGGATAGGTCAACAAGAGGCAGATGAGAGTGATTGACACATTAGGGCAGGAGACAGTCAAACATAGTGGGAAAATATGGGATGCACAGCGACATCTGCTGGTCAAACAGGGACATAACGGGACTGCAGGGACAGATCCTGACACTTTGATATTGTTGTCTGACTGAGGGGAAAAGTGCAATTGCAGCAAATGTTGAAAACATACACTCACCTAAAGGATTATTAGGAACACCTGTTCAATTTCTCATTAATGCAATTATCTAATCAACCAATC
>JABFDZ020000037.1:9606568-9619931 GCA_019775955.2 Pollimyrus isidori
CCCGGGCAACTTAGCTCCTGGGATCATTGGAACACGTAAACCCCTCCACCACGATAAGGTGTCGGCTCCAGGAGGGGAACATAAATAATAATGATATATAATAATAGTAGCAATAATAATAATAAACAAACAGTATGCTGAATGTATAGCTATCTTTAGGAAACTTACATAGGCCAGTATCTGTGATAAGCAAATCAAATAAAGTGAGCCTGGTTACAGTATTGCAGCAGTATTGCACATGAACAAGGCTGGAAATACTGCTGTGAGAGGTAATGAGTCCAGACACACAGGTAGGTTTTCACCCAGCTGACCTCAGGGTCCTGCGGGAGCATCTGTATGAAGACAGCTGATGCAAAACAGTATCATCGTTCAGCTTTAAGACAGTACTGTGTGTGTAACTGTACATGAGGTCCAGGAATGGTGCTGAGGTAGTAGCTGATATGCCTGATTTGAATAACCCTTTCATGAAAATTTACAACATCAAATCTAAGCAGGATGTAACCAAGGAACAAATGCACTTTCAGCTGACATCATCTCCTTCAGCCATCTTATAGGAGGTTTTTCTAGTTACACGCTATAAGGTGTCTCACCTTGAATATTGCGCTATATTATTCAGTTCTCCCAGAAAGCTTGAGTATTTGGGCTTCACAACAAAACTTTAGGGTCAGGATATATAGCTTTGTTGCATAGTTCAGAGAAGTACTCGTATGTTTGTAAGGATTTAACGCTTTGCATGACTAAAACATGAGCTTCGGGAATCCCCAGGTCACCATCACCTCCAGTGGGATTGGAGCGATGATATTTCCAGGGCAATATTGCTCTGGTAAAAACTGTTTGGAGAACAACTTCAAATTGCAATGCCCTCCCTACTGGGGAATATTGCTCTGTATACATGTAATGGCTTCCTGGTCATTAACAAGCCATCCAGGCTTGAGATGAAGAACTTCTGCAAAGTGAGGAAAAGACATTAATCTCATTGGGGTTACCGTTACTTTTAGGGGTATATAAAGCCACCGAAACATCTAGATTTAATTAATTTCTTTATGGTTAGTGGTTGTGATGTCTGCCAATGTTTTAATTTGCAATATCAGCCTCCAGGCAAC
The DNA here is from genome assembly GCA_019775955.2 of Pollimyrus isidori. Taxonomy (NCBI): domain Eukaryota; kingdom Metazoa; phylum Chordata; class Actinopteri; order Osteoglossiformes; family Mormyridae; genus Pollimyrus; species Pollimyrus isidori. The sequence goes on from JABFDZ020000037.1 coordinate 9,607,672, forward strand.
CAATTGGCTTGGTGAGCAAGGAGTTTGCTTACATTATCTTAAAATTCATGGGTTTAAAGATGAATTAAAAGTTTCTCATATTCTAAAGTAGAAGCTAAATGAAACTTTTTCTGTAAGTGCAAACAGCTTTCAAAGACATCTGCAGAAGAGCGATTACATTAGATAGGTCTTTAGGTTGGGTAAACGGTTCTTTCTTGGCTTTTGAAAGGAACATGATAATGGCGGCCTTCATTTGACTGACCGAGGAACAATCAAGGACCAATCAAGATTCAGGCCACAATTTAGATCCCCTCCTGATACAAAATGACAAGTGTCTGTACATCATGCAGAACAGAGAAGATGAAACTGTTGAAAAGGCAATCAACCCATTTTGTTTAACAAAAAAAATCACAGAACCCTGTGTATAAAAGTGAGTATTTTGTTGCATGAGCATGGTAAAGCCACACTTTTAATTTGACACAGCCTTCTTTGGCAGCCAGGTGAATGAATGTGTAGTTCATGAAACCTTGATAACTCAGGAGCTTATGGGTAAAGAGTGCGGTTGTGGCTCTGATGGGCTCCTGTAGATAGTAAGCTTAAGCTTTTGGAGACATTTCCTTCACAAAGGCCTCCATGAGGATGGATCTTTGACTTTTGTTTTTGGGGAGGATTCCAGTCACTGTGATGTTTATTCTAAATAATTATACAATTCTCTCAATCCATTCACTGTCACCAGTAAGAATTAAGAGCAAAGGAATTCAATGGCTCTTTTTTCAGAAAAAGTCCTATGTATTCAACAGGTACTATTAATGAAAGTGTTGTTGCCTCCATCTTTTTTAGATGAGTGACTCAGTAACATGATTCTTCAAGATTTCAGTGACATACAACTTGCTTGAAATTGCACATCTTGGCAAATTGTCAGAATAGTGTAGCGCTGCATGTAACAACCAGACCCTGTACTATACCCCACAGTAAGCACATCGTATCAGTTTAGGGAATCCACACTCACGCCCAGTCGAGCCTCAACCGCGCTCAACCAGTGACTCCCCAGGACGCAGCATACGGGAGACTATTACATAAAGCAGAATGACTTAGGAGTAAATCCTCTCCTCTCCGCCCAGTGTTGAAAAGGCAGCATCCAAACTGCAGGCTTTCCCTGAAGGAGTGCTGTATCTTTGGATGGAAGATGAGGACCGCAGAACACCAGTGTTTAATCCCATCCCAGCTGCCCTGTTCTCACAGATTTATACTGCAGACTCCCGCTCTTGCCTCTACAGAAATAAAGCACAGAACAAGCACTATAGATTTGGGCTTTTTGGAAGGCGTCCCTGACGTGCTGTAGCCACATTTAACTTCCTCCCTGCCTCGTCCCCTTCTCTTTTCCCTCATTCTCCCTCTTTTTCATAAAGTTGATACAACAAGAAATGAACGACACTCTTGTGGAACAGACTAAGACATTTCAAGCTATCAAAATAAATAAATGCACTCTGAAGCCTAAAGATGTAAATCCATCTACTTACGCATACAGAGGGATATTTTGGGATGTTTGTCTACTCTTTCACTGTTGCTGGAGTCAGCATAGTGAGCTGTGAGTAAAGGATGACCTTCATTGTCTATAAAACGTGCTCCGCACAACATACTAGACAACAAACTCAGACTTGCTTCACAGACTTCAGTGTACCACCTTAAGCTCAGAGGGGTGCCACCATGTTGAGTGGAGCCAAGCTGTCTATAGCTGGCATCTACCCTATCAGACCTTGACAGGTCTCTCCCCAGTGTGACACAGTTGTGTTTTTTTCTTTTATTTCCAGAGGAGTCCGTAATCCCAATGGGAATTCCAGGCAGCAACTTGTGAAAGCAAATGGACGCCTCACTGGGGTCTTAAATGGATTTTAAAATTGCCGCTATGTATTTTCGTTCTTCAAACTAATTTTAGAACTGAGCGAAACAAAGAAGATGCATATTATGAAGCATCACAATTGAATTTAGCTTCAGCTTGCGGTCATGGCTGATGAAGCACATATTGCACATTAAAAATTAACTCTGTGGAGTTGAGTGTTATCCCAGGAGAGAATTGACAAGTGTGTACCGTGGCAAAACTGAAAAAGCAGCTATTTCAATGTTTTGAATTATATTATTTATAAATCCAAAGTAAAAAGCCTTCTTCTTCTTAGAGGAAAGTTAGCTTGCCCTTTCTTTCTTCTTACAGTTTCAACAGGGAACATATCCAGCCTAGCATGACGTTATAATATCTCACATTTTAAAAAAGGTTTTGCCTTTTGAAAAAGCATGCACAGCAATCAGCTGTCATGTATAAATAGGTGGTACAGTTAGCGCTATATCTGTTTCAAAACAAAGAAAACAGCTTGGATTAACTGGCATCTTTTCTAAATTTAAATCTCTTCGGAAATACATTCCGAAGCGAGGTGCGCGGGCCGTCTGAGCGTGTCCTTCCTCGCTCACCAGGTAAATAGGCCAGTACTGGGAAGGAGCGGCTCAAACATTAGCATTCCCATGGTGCACCAGCACACGCACAGGTCATGGGTTTCTCGGGGAACCTCCTGTAAGCGCTGCTTCCAAGGTGAATGCCAGCGGTTCCGAAGAGTTGGGACCAAGAGATAGCAGAGGGAAGCTATTAAAATATGGGCAGGAATTTCCGTTATCTCTCCTGCCGAGGCTGCGAACGAGGCTTTGTGTTATTAGGGAGATAAAATGCAGACGTTTTGAACAGGGGAAGGAGCTGGGCGGGGGGGTGGATACCGGAATGTCAGATTTATGGAGCTGGGGAAGCTTAAGGTTATTAAATCTGAAGATTACTCGACTGCGAAATTGTTGAAGTTTTTACGAGAAGTTGAGGGATTTAGGCAAGTATTAAACACTAGGCATTAGGAATCAGCGATACATTATTCAGGATGCCTTTTATATTTCTTTCTTGTCTTTCTTTTTGTCATTTTTCATTAATCTAGGGCTGAATGCTGGATCGAATGGCTCTCCTTTGCAAACCAAGCAACATTCCTCTCCTTTTGCCTCCACCCACTTATTCCACAATTTCTAAGCAGCCTTCCTCTGTCATAATACCAGTATACAATGTAGTCTGAGCTTTCCATTGCCAATGATCAATTAAAGGTGGTCAGATTGTACCAAACCCCAACACAGGGCAGTCTGATACCATGGTGATGTCATCAAACCTTATTTGGTCGGTGCAGAAATGATAAACGGGCTCCCTGGAAACACACACGAGGCAGCTGATATGCTGCTGATCCTGCTATGTGGACATGCGGTTTATCCTGCAGGACATTTCAGAGCCTGTCCCAGTACTGATAGCTCCGCTCTATGGACACCAGCTACATCCCTGCTTTTGTGAAATTGATATCTCAACTATCCTGACAGTAAATGATGCATCAAAACGTGATTAATACTTTTACCCATTGCAAAATATTTTAGATTACTCATCCTTGTGTCCAAAAAAAGAAGCCAAAAATAGAACAGTCTAATGTCCCAAGAAAAACAGACTCTGTATTAAGCCAAAGATCTAAACCAATCAACAGTTCAGGACCACAGCTCCCAGAAGGCTCTGGCAAAGATCATTGTTGTTCAGGGGGAATGTGATGATAGTAAGAGCCCATTGGCTGCGTCTGTGGCATGGCCAGATATAGAAGTGGGCAAGGGTGCACATTGCCCACCCAAATTTCTGCTCTGCCCACTCAATCGGTCACCTTTAACCTGTGCCATCTGAATCTGCCAGTCACAGTTATTTCATTCGTCCCATCAGATATTCTTATCCAGAGATTTTGTAGCCACCTGTGAAAGTGAATGAGGAATGCTACCTTATTCATATTAAAACTCTTTCCTCATAAAATGTATTTTTTGTTGCTGTGGTTTGCTGTAATGTTCCATTCAATAAGGATCCTTGCTAGTATTGGTTTACTTAACTCTTAGATAACTAGCTAGTTAACATTACTTTCGGCTAGGAAACTCACTAGTGCAGTACAGTGGAACCCCTGTATCCACTGATTTGGTAACCAGGGTCTCAGTGCAATTAATAAATTCAACTTTATCACAGGTGTGTAAGTACACAAAAAATATGTAATGCACTAGCCACGGTTACGGATCTCTTCCCGCTAGGTCTTGGATCATAAACCCACGGATAAGGTTGTATTTAACATTTGACAGTTTCCTGACCTTGATATCAGCACAGGGTTGCCAACTTTGGTCAGGTGGCTGGAGTGAGATTTTCTATTCGAGACATAGTTTGCACATACATGCACATGCATGTACATGTTTTATTACCTTAAGAAATAACATGAAACAATAAATAACATAATAAATAACAATAATAATAAATGTCTGCAGGGTTTGCAAACTACCCCAAAGCTTTGGATGTAACTAATTTTAGGTTTATAATGGAATAATACAGATTTGCCGTAAGACTTCTTGCGTGGGAACCTGAAAGTGTGAGTGTCACGCCAGATGCATGTGAGTTGGCAACCCTGTCAGTGCTCAGCATAAATAAAGTTACCTGGTTAGATAGATTATGTGCTATAATTCACTTAAATTAGTCATACACAACCATAAACAACATGCAACGATTTTTGGTTCCCTAAATCAAAGCTTGCTGCCAGCAATTCAGTTACAGCTGCTCTTAGCTTGAATAACAAAGTTTCGGGGCCGGTGCCTTTGAATCAAGTGGGCTGTTAATGTAGGCAGTTCAGGCAGTAATGTCACACCTTCCCTGTGGGCTGTTACTGTAGGCAGTTCAGGCAGTAATGTCACACCTTCTCTGTGGGCTGTTACTGTAGGCAGTTCAGGCAGTAATGTCACACCTTCCCTGTGGGCTGTTACTGCAGGCAGTAATGTCACACCTTCCCTGTGGGCTGTTACTGTAGGCAGTTCAGGCAGTAATGTCACACCTTCCCTGTGGGCTGTTACTGTAGGCAGTTCAGGCAGTAATGTTACACCTTCCCTGTGGGCTGTTACTGTAGGCAGTTCAGGCAGTAATGTCACACCTTCCCTGTGGGCTGTTACTGTAAGCAGTTCAGCCAGTAATGTTACACCTTCCCTGTGGGCTGTTACTGTAGGCAGTTCAGGCAGTAATGTTACACCTTCTCTGTGGGCTGTTACTGTAGGCAGTTCAGGCAGTAATGTTACACCTTCCCTGTGGGCTGTTACAAAATGAGCTCATTTAAAATTCTCAAAATAGTTGGGACAGGGGCATGTTTACTATGGTGTAGCATCTCTTCTTTTCAAAACAGTTTGAAGACATCTAGGCATAGAGGTTATTGTTTTCTGGAGTTTTGCTGTTGGAATTTGGTCCCATTCTTGCCCAATATGGGTTTCTAGCTGCTGAAGAGTCCGTGGTCATCTTTGACGTATTTTTCGTTTAATGATGCACCAAATGTTCCCTATAGCTGAAAGATCTGGACTGTAGACAGGCCAATTCAGCACCCAGACTGTTCTCTGACAAAGCCATCCTGTTGTAATAGGTGTAGAATGTGGTTTTGCATTGTCCTGCTGGAATACAGAAGGCCTTCCCTGAAATAGACGTCATCTGGAGGGAAGCATATGCTGCTCTAAAACCTTTATGTAACTTTCAGCATTGATAGTTCCTTCCAAAACATGTCCATACCATATGCACCCCAATACCATCAAAGATACTGGCTTCTGAACTGAACGCTGATAATACACTGGAAGGTCTCCCTCTTCTTTAGCTTGGAGGACACGACATCCGTGATTACCGACAAGAATGTCAAATTTGGACCATAGAACACTTTCCTACTTTGAAACAATCCATTTCAAATGAGTCTTGGCCCACAGGACACAACGGTGCTTCTGGACCATGTTCAAATATGACTTCCTTATTGCATGATAGAGCATTAGTTGGCATCTGCAGATGACACGGCGGATGTTGGTTTCTCAGTCAAATCCAATCAAAAAACTTTATTTGTCCCCAAGGGGCAATTTGAGGCATGTGGAGTGTTGCACAGACACAAGTATTCCTGGGCTCATTTAGTAATATCATTGAGACAATCATGCCTCGTGATGTGGTTATCTGTTACTTTCGTGTAATCGTTACTACCTAGTACTCGGCAACTCAGAATTCGTTACTTAATACTTGTTACTCAAATACTCTTTACCATTTGGGTTGGCTATGCATACAATAACGGATCTTGCTACCTATACTATACCGTAGTCTGTAAGCCTACAGTCAATGGCGGCTGGTGAAAAAAATCTTGGCGGGTCTGATGTACCAGTAGATTTCCCTTCCTAGTCCAGTATAAGCATTCAAATGAACAGTCAGAAAATGACAATTTCACAATCATAATTTAATTGCAATCTCAAAATACAATTCTCAGCAGTTTCACAGATAAATTAAATTAACAATTTACAGCTACAGTTGTTTCAGGCTTGTGGGGTCCCTGCTCCGTAACGTGTGTTTTTTCCACCATCGTCCTTCTCGCAAAAGGTTAATTCAATAACGATCTCACCAAATTTGGGGGAAGCTGCCCCTCAACTGTCGTCGTCGCCATCACCTCTCTCTGACTGACTGACCTCAAAGCAATCCAAAACTTTCCCTTTTTTTCTGTAGCAGGGGCGAAATTTTTAGCGCTCCAAAACCATTTAATTTGGCAATGCTGATAGGCAAAATCTTTATTATTTTGCTTAGCAACCATACAGGATTGGCTATTTCGCTGATCTTCGCGTTGATGAGTGTGCCGAAGAAGGGAAATGATTGGTGGAAATCCACTGTTCAATGAGACTGGAAATAGGGTTTAAATAATTCAGATGGCATGTAGGCACACATTATTAAATAATACTGATATATATATGCGCACATGAAATTGGATGAGTGGGTCATGACATTAACAGCCTATATAAAATATGGCCATCAGAAAGAAGATAAGAAACAAAAATCCATATATAGACTTATCTTGCAGTCAGTCAACTCAAATGTGCTCTCAAGCTGCTATTAACTATTTATCATAGTTTTGAACAATGATCGTGGTTGTTAAGGAACATGATCATTTGCACTATTTCAGCTGACAGAAAGGAAACGGTACCGCAGTCGGTAGTCATTCAGTTGATGACCGTATCGTTATTCGGTAATTTCAGTTGGATAGTGGAAATAGGTTTATAGAGTGATTATTCAAGATGGCAGAAGCCTGGAGGCAGGTCTCAAGCTAGAGCAGGGGTACCCAATATGTCGTTCGCAAAGGTAATCTGGGTAGATTGCATGGCGGAAACGGAATAGGAGGAGGACTGTTTGTTTCCACCATGTCGTATTCGAAGTGCGTTTGCCTCACCTGTCAGTCTACCGTTGCTATTCCGTAGAAGGGAAATGTGGAGCGGCATTTTCAGACTGTTCATAAAAACTATGACATTAACTTCCTTCCGAAAAGCAATCTGAGAAAGAGAAAGGTGAAGGAACTAAAATCCCAGTTCAATTCAAAAATGCTTTCTTAAAATTATTTATTTATTAAATTATAATCATGATAATACTCAATATTTATACATAAATATATATAGTATGTAGATCGTTTTGATTTGGTCACGTATAAGTAGCTTGCAAGCTGAAAAATTGTGGGCTATACAGAGCCCGCTTGCTAATCCTAGCCTCCCCCATCAGACTGTATGTGGGCCATACATGATACAACATCCAGGCAGTGAGCGCAGGCTTCAGATAATGGAAGCCAGCTGCAACTGCATGTCAGCCAGAACTGCCACAAACAGTCTGCAAGGTGAGTGCCGATTGGACGGTTTGATCAGTCATTTCGTTACTGTCAGCAACCAATTCTTGAACAGCTGAATACTGGTTACGATTCCTTACAGCCTGTTTTTCGTTACTTAAATACTCGTTACTACTCAAATCTACACTACTTATCATGCCGATGAGTGATATAGTGTCATCTGAGGGGCCATAGAACACAGGCATCGAATCAATGTCTTCATTCTTGTCCCTTATGCACAGAGATATCTCCAGTTTCTCTGAATCTTTTGATGGTGTTGTGCACTGTAGATGATGAGATTTGCAAGCCTTTGAAATTTGACATTGAGGATCAATGTTTTTAAAGTATTCCACAATCTTTTTACATATTCTTGCACAGATTGGAGACCCTCTGCCCATCTTTACTTCTGAGAGACTCTGCCTCTCTAAGACATCCCTTTTATAGCTAATAATGTTACAGACCTGATATCAATTAACTTATTTCGTTGCTATACGTTCTCCCAGCTGGATCTTTTTAAACTTTCTTGCTTTTTCAGCCATTTGTTGCCCCGTGCCATGCCGGCTATTTTGGGACCTGTTGCCAGCATCAAATTTGAAATGATCTCATTTAGTGGATAAAGGTGTACGATTTCCCAGTTTGAACATTTGTTATCTATGTTCTGTTTTGAATAAAATATTGGCTCATGTGATTAGAAAGTCTTTTAGTTTTCATTTTATTAACATTTAAAGAACATCCCAACTTTTCCAGAATTCTGGTTGTAATAATAATAATAATAATTATTATTAGTAGAAGTAGTATTTGTCTTTCCTGATTAGAGAGATAACCATGAGAGCATAATGTAGAGTTCATAAATAGTTCAAACATTAAATATGCCCCACCCATTTCTATGGTCACAAGCTACAGTACTACTGCACTGTAGTATGGTCCATTGTGTGAAATGCTGCCCAGCCAAAATTTCTAATTGCCCCCCCTTAGGACTTAGTTTGGGTCCATCTGCACTTTCTTTTTATGACCATCCAGAACCTTAGAAAGCAATAGGAAAACAAAAAAAAAAAAATTATGTCAGCAAAGCTAATCAAACTGGGCTCAATCGCCTGCTTTGTTTGCTTATCCTCCGCCAGTGTGTTCTAGCACCTGTGCTGCGCAATCCAGTCAGGCAAGCTTGGTAACCAGAGCAGCAGGTCACAGAGCATCATCTGGGACACCGGATCACATCTGCCATCTTGTGCATGTTAGTTATAGTCTACAGCAGAGGTGGGCAATCTTATCTGCCAAGGGCCGGTGTGTATGCAGGTCTTTGGGATAACCTGTAGGTCAGCTGTTCAAATCCAGGTGTGAGGACTCTTCAGTCAATCAGTCTTCTAATTAGTAATCTAATTAGGGAGTTGCAGCGAAAACCTGCATATACACCAGCCCTTTGCGGATAAGATTGCCCACCCCTGTTCTACAGCATAGTACTATAGGAAAGCATGGAAACTACCCTGTTCCAGGAATCACTGGCAACAGTAAGATTCTACTCCTTTTCCTCACATTTCCACAGCAATTTGCCAAGTCTCCTATGCTTTTCCAATGCTACCCAGGTCAGTCTCAGCTGGTTAGCAGACTGGCAGGGAATTAGTTCATAGCTCTCAGCTGCAGTCCATCAGGCCCGGTCGATGAGCCGTCGTCGCCTCCAATTGTCACACAGTTTCTAAACAAACAAATGCACCTGGTAAAGTGCCACAAAAATAAAGTCAGAATACCGTCACCACAAATACATATAAAAACCACAATATCCAACAAAGACGACAAATCATTGCACCCCAGCTCACATAGGGATGTGCTACTACAGACTTTTTGTGCATTTCTTGACAATATAAACCATTTCATTTTCTGTTTACATTAAAGATGCAACCCATTTATTCAAATTATGGTTAAACAGGGAGCATAAAGGAGTATCACATAACACATATACTGGAAGTTTGAAGTTTTTTTCTCCTGGTACGTCTTTAAAAAAGAAAATACAGAAATACAAAATGTGCCTTTTACTAACTAAAAGATAAACATTTGCTCCAAACACATCACAGTAAATGAAACAGCATACCTTGCCTCTACACTTAAAACTCCACAAAGATTTAAATTTCCTATAATATTTAATTGTTTTTATATTCATATTTCATAGCCTTAATTTGTATTAATTTGTATATGTATTTGCATGTTGTGCAGAGACCTCTTTTTCATTTTTTGATTCGGGAGGGTGCATCAGGGGCCTTCTGTTTATACTGAACAAAAATCCAGTCATGGGGCCACTGCAAAATCCACTCATTCTGTTCCAGCATCTTGATGGACTGAAATTCATTAACCTCACAGTCATAAAATCATTTCTGGAGATATGCATGCCTAATGTGGCTTAAAGGAGCTTTTAAAGGTGTAAACAGCAGATAATTGGCAGAGTTGTAAGTAGATGAACGCAACATGCGCACTCTAAAGGAGCATTAAATATGCGTTGATGTTTGAATTGCACTGTTGGGAAATGGCCAACCCTTTTTCATGGTTACAAATACTGCATTGCGATATAAGGTCCCCTGACAAAGAGGCTTTAGCCAATAATTTAGCTTTTTGGGCAAACACCCAATCAATCAATCAACAAATCATAAGGCATCTGAATTTCTGGGCATCTGCCTGAATTTGCCATGTGAAAATAGAATCCAACTAGCCCTCAGGACAAATGCTGGCTATGCCACATACACCAATGAGCCAAAATATTATGACCAGCCACATATGAACCAAATAATGTTGACTATCTAGTAAAAATGGTGCATGTCAAAGTCTGGGATGTACTTGATGGTAAGTCCATCCATCCATCCATCCATCCATCAACTTCCGCTTGTCTGGGGACAAGTTAATGGTAAGTTAATATTCAATACTTGTAGTCAACACTTTGATTGCAGCAGAAATGGGCAAAGGTAAATATCTGAGAGACTTTGACAAAGACTAAAACCATTATGGTCAGAAGACTGGGTCAGAGCATGTCTGAAACGGCAAAGCTGGTGAGGTGCTCACAGTCAGCTGTGGTGAGTGCCTGCTGAAAGTGGTCTGAAGTGGGAAGAACCATGAACCACTGACAGCATGCTGGGTGGCCAGGACTCACTGAAATTAAGACCTCTTGTGGTCCAAACCAACAGAACAGCTTCTGTAATACAAATGGCAGATCATTTCAACAATAGTTGTAGGGTAATGTGTGAAGACTCAGTCCATGGCTACCTAACTGCGGACCAGACTTGTTGATCCAATGCTTCCCATGGATGCTGGACATGTACCTGGCTTAACTTTACACTTGCATCCTAATGTACCCACTTTCGATGGTGGACAGGGGTCAGCATGGGCACTCTAACTGACCTGCAGCTATATAGCCCCATACACAACATTGCTTGATGGCCCGTGTGCCATGACCCATTACTTACATTATTCATTTAATGTGGGAGGGTTATTATAATTTGTGTATATATACTTGTCACTTATATTAGGGGGCAACCTTTTTCCCAATAAAAATATTGGAATTGAGTAAATTATCAAACAAATCTATGGAAAATTTTGTTTTCTATCAAAATATTTTTTTCAGCAGTCCACATATCCAAGTGATATATTGAGCCTGTTAAATCAAGCAATCATAACGATCAATTTTAAATGTGACAAAACACACTGGCATTCTAAAGACCGTGGATTATCGTGACACACTCTGCTAGATACATTTTACAGTGCTGTGAAAAAAGTAAACCAGATTAATTTTTTCTTAACATAATTGGGAAAGAGATATTTGATTTTCATTCACATGGTTCTGAGAGTTAGAGCTGAAAAATCTAACAGTAAAAAGGAATTTTGATTTGGAATTTCATGGCATGGTGGTGCAGTGGTTGGCATAGTTCCCTCCCATCTCTGAGGGTTTGAGGCTCCACCCTGGCTCCATGTGTGGAGTTTGCATGTTCTCTCTATGTTGTTGTGCAGTTTCTTCTGGGTATTCTGGTTTCCCTCTGCAGTCCATAAACATGCTGAGGTTAACTGCAGATGAAAAGGTCCATAGGTGTGCCTGTGTGAGTGAATGTGTGAGTGTGAGTGAATGTGTGAGTGTGAGTGAATGTATGAGTGTGAGTGAATGTATGAGTGTGAGTGAATGTGCGAGTGTGAGTGAATGTGTGAGTGAATGTGTGAGTGTGAGTGAATGTGTGAGTGTGCCCTGTCCTGGGTTGTTCCTGCTTTGCACCCTTAGGTTCTGGACCCCTCCTGTGACCCTGAATAGGACAAGCAGTTACAGAAACTGGATGCACTAAAAAATTATTTATATAACAAAATTCAACAAAAAAGTAAGTACATTTAATACCTGCTATTTACTTCTTTCATACTTATAATGTCTTGAAGGGACTTCATATACAGGTCCTCGTCGACTTACACCCCATCCAATATACGACCAATCAACTTTACGACCATGATCGCAGCTCGTATGTCTGGCAGCGCAAATGTTGCCCAGCTGGACGTACGACAGTTTGCGCACCAGTTCCCGGCAGCACTACCATTCCCGCG
>JABFDZ020000037.1:9646124-9657203 GCA_019775955.2 Pollimyrus isidori
TACGTTAGCGACAATGATGTGAGATCAGGCCTCGTGTGCAGAAGTACGTTAGCGACAATGATGTGAGATCAGGCCTCATGTGCAGTAGTACGTTAGCGACAATGTGCAACAACACTTCTCTGCATGGACAGTGAGTACAGCTTGCCGGCAGCATAGTGGCTCAGTGGGAAGCACTGTAACCTCGCATCTCCAGGGGAGTTCAGATCCCACATATGTTCTGTTGGTGTGGAATTCATCTGTTCTCACAGTGTTGTGCTTGTTTGGTTTGGGTACCCTGGTGTCTTCCCACAATCCAATACAGTTGCTAACTGACATCTCTTGATTGCCAATACAGCCAGTTCCTAGGTAGCGCTGTGGTCTTACACACAATGCATAGTTACAGACAGACTGCCATTACATAAAAAATTTGAGTTAAATACAATAGTTCATAATAATGAACCTACACACTACTTTGAAATGGTAACCATAAGTAGCTTCGTCAATTTGTTGGCTCAAAGAACAGTACAGTAAATATATACTATATACCAAAATTTGACTGATGTTAAATAAGAGCCTTATGTTCCTGTTCTAACAGGAACTATCAAATTCAACTTAATGTCAGATTTATGGAAGGCATCCTATTTGTAACAGGTGTGTGAATGAATGTGTGCCCTGTCAGGAAGTGGCGTCTTGTCCAGAGCTACACGGGGAAAGGGGATTCCTTAGGTACACAGGGTTGCCATCTTGGCGTGACATTCATGTTTTTAGACTTCCGTGCTCACGCAAGAAATCTTATGGTGAATCTATATAATTCCATTATAAACCTTAAAATTAGTCATGTTAAAAGTGTTGGGGTAGTTTTCAAACCAAAAACACTATTTACAAGGTAATACAACTATTACATACATGCGTGTGCATGTGTGTGCAGACTCATCTTGAATTGAAAATCTCATTCCAGTCAACAGACCAAAGTTGGCAACCCTGGGAGTAGATTCAATTGAAATGCATCATTTTACTGGTTTAAGGCATCACAAGCAGAAATGGCAAGTAGATTCATATGTAATATTTTACTGGGATTCTGTAATCTAGCAAAGGGGGGCAAATAGACTGCCTGCTTCATCTCTCTGCTATGCCGTTCAGTTCTCCAGAAAAACTAAGTCTCACAAAAATTGTCATTGCCATCATTTTAATGAAGGCCCTAATGTTTTGGTTCCAAAAGACAGTGGTACCTCAGAATTCGAATTTAATCTGTTCAGAACTCTGGATCGAATCCTAAAAAGTTCAAGTTGTGATTAAATTTTCCCCGTAAGAAATAATGGAAAACCAATTAATTGGTTACACCTATATATGTTTTTTTTAGCATTTAAACACAAAATGAACCAGATAAAACAAGAAGAGCATATACTGTACTAAACACATCTAAGCACATTTATCAAAACAGTAATTTGTAAAGTAAGAAAATAAATGTATCACATTAAACAATGTGTCCTGCCCTGATCATCCGCTCCTTCCATGTGAAATCCCCGTGTGATCAGCTGTTTCTAGCTGTTGTCATTGCCCCTCTATATTTAGTCTGTGTTTCAGTTTGTTTCCCCAGTCTGGTCATTGTATTGTCCATCTGCATTTTGCCTGCCTTACCTGTAATTAAACCCAGAATTCCCTGATACCCTGATGCCTGCGCCTTTGTCTCCGTTCTGTCCCTGCTTGGCACAACAATATTATTATAGTTAAATGCGTTAAAGGTTTATTATTAATTTAAAAATAAATAAGAAATCTTTATTTTTAAATGTATTTTATTATATAATAATACTATTAATTACTGTTACTGTCTATCATTGTCTACATGTATTTTTACTGTCTAAATATATGTATTCAGCTTGTGTAAACATGCACGATGCTGTCACAGCGAATGCGAGGCTAAGACTGAAGCGTTACCCTTTGTTTCCGCTGAGAGACGTGCTGTGTGACTCATTTCCCCACGTGTACCAGTTATCTTAGGTTCTAATGCGTTGGAAAACTGAGGTACCACTGTATTCATGCATTTTCTCAAATAAGATATTTAATGCAAGTACATAAATATTGTCATAATGAGATGTTAAACTGTCCTTTTGTTATTCAGGAAAAGTCACACATCACCATCAGCAGACCTGACCTCTAATTCATGGCTAACAAAATGTCATTAAATACATTCCTGCCCTCTTTGCCTTCTAGTAATTAACTTGGCCACGGGTTAACCTGTTAATTCATAAACACCAAAGGCAGAAAAGAACATTTGCAAGGTTTCACTTGCTAATTGGTCAGGGTCTCTGATCTGATGAGCACGAACTGTGGCAGCTGGGTTCCCGATGCTCCGTCAGTCAGTCCTCTGCACTCCGGATAGCAGCCCGGCGTCCCGCACGATGAGAGCAAGACCGTTAAATCAGACGATGGTACTTCCTGACAGGGGAGAGGTTGCTGTGGACAAGCCTGAGGCCATTGCTTCATGCGTGCATCCATTTGTCAGGAGGTCCTCACTTCATGCTTCAGTCTCCCAGACAGAGAGAAGACCACTGACACAGCTGATCTAATACCGCATTGGAAATTCATGACATTTCTTATTAATGTGGCCTCCCACCCCCCACGAAACTACCCATGTATGTGAGAATACCTACTTAGGATTTGCCGCAGGTGGAGTAGATACCTCAACAAGAGGGCACATTTACTCACACTAGTCATGCCTGTCTGTCAGTCCTAAGCGTACTCATACCTGCTTATCCGACGTGGGGTTGCTGTCAGCACGGAGCCACAAGGTGAAGTTCAAGTTGGTTGCGATGCCAGTCCACCAGTGGACAAGCACTGCAGACAATTAGGAGACACCAGGTCACACACACTTACAGAGTTGTGAACAATGTAAACAAACCAGAGTATCCTAGGGGTATCAATCGAACCCACAATCACGGAGGTGTGAGGCTACGGTGCTCTGCTCACAAAACCACCATATTGCCCAACAAAGAAAAAACAGCTACTCATTTGGCACACAGCCAGCACGTCTTACAAGGAGGATCATTATACTTACCCTAAACTTTCAAGATGCAATAGTTTGATATGAGCAAGCATTCATGCAATGACAATCGATAAGAATAAATGACCTGTTACTGTGACCTTATAGTGGGTAAGTGATTAAGGAAGATGGATGGAAGGGCGCATCAAAAAGATGCTCTTGAGAAACAAATAGCAGAGATGATGATTCTCGTGCATTCTGTGACTGGTCGATCAGTGACCATTTGTAGTAGAAATGTGGAATTTAAAAACTCTCCAGAGAACGAACAAAAAGCTGAGAACAATCAAACAGTTTTCAAACCTTAATTATACTTGGCAGATGAAGAAATGTAGAGCTAGTCATGATGAAAGGCAGCAGCAAGTTCTCCTCCGTGGATAGCCTAAGCGCACCCAAAAGACACTCATACATAATTAATCAGACAAGTAGCAACTGGCAGCGAATTAAACCAAGTTCATTTAAAAGGGGCTGGCAGGACTAAGGACTGTGGGAATGAATGTGGACATATCTGTATGATGAAACCAGGCTAAAATAAAACATATTCTGGAAAGAAAATAAAAACAGATGCAGATTCAGCATACAATGTGTCCCGCTGCTAATATATTACCTTATATTTACCTTGTATGTATGAGCAAGGAATTCTACCAAAAATTCTCAAGAGAACAATAATTCCACGAACTACCAAAGGGAGTTCCACTAATTAATGATAAATGATTACAAAAAAGCAAAAAGTCATGATAGTTTAGCTCTTTAGTAATCCATCACCCATCCTTTTTAAGTGTTTATCCTCTACATAATCAAGAGGAGCCTGAAAGCATATCATTAGGGATACCTGGAACAGGATGTCAATCCACCACATGTCATACATGCACATAAGGACTCCAGTTCACCTACATGCACACATGCAGGAGGAAACTGCACTGCCCAGAGGAAACACTGTAGCCCTTTGGATGGGCGTCAAGCCCAGACACACCCAGGACACCATAAGGAAAATGGAGCAGTTTATAAGATCCAACATTATGGTGCTACTCAGGAAGTGACAGCAACCAACCAATCCAGGTACTGCATCAGTCGATTTTCACTAATTTTATGGCCATGGGTCACCCCCTGTGCTGAACTGCTCTGGCACTCTGCTACTGACCTGTGGTTCTGCCTGAAATCTTCATGACCAGCCATGAGCTTGGAATTTTTGCTGCTATTAATGGAGGTTTTCCAGTTGTATAATTCATGTGTGAGAACCTAAACACATTCTTTCTGTGGAAGGCTTTAATTAATATCTGTATTGTCATGAATAAATTTGTAACATCATTATTAGTACAGTACATATAATTATACATATAGTAATAATTACATTAATTACCTGTATCATTTTTCCTGCTCCTTTAATAAAAGCTGGTGCACTAGAGTGACTCTGACTAATTTGTAAAGGAGAAAGTGACCCGTAACCACACTAACCAAAATATTACCTTTAAGATTAAATTTTAACAATAAAGCCCTTTAGTTTTAAGCACATGAGTATCACACACTACATATGCAATGCAATGCAATTTTATTTATATAGCGCCTTATCACAACATTACATTGTCTCAATGCGCTTTACACTTCTGCCATGCAAAGACCCCCCCGATGAGTAAGTGAAACACAACGGCAGCAAGGAAAAACTCCCTAGAAGGAAGAAACCTTGGGAGCAACCAGACCCAAAGGGGGAGCCCATCCTCCTGGGGCCAGCAGAATAGTCACCAGCCCTCTATGTAAGAATTACTCTAATCAGGTTAGTAAACAGAATTGTTCCTAAAATAGGAACAAGGTGCATACAGGTATTTTTGGGGGAGGGGTTGGGGGATTATGGGAACTGGATTAACATAAATAGTAGTGACAAAAAAAAATATTGCCTAAGGATTGCACTTCTTAGTGGTTGTGGGGCAGCCCAGATATTATGCTGTACTAATATGTTTCTAGCCTCTCTGGAGCTATGAATCTAAATATTCCTCAAATGAAATGACAAAATACAAAGGTGTGGAAGTACTTTTATTAATAGAATACCACTATATTTCATTTAGCAGAATACAACATTTGAAGTGCTGAGGCTGACAGAAAAACTAGAGGAGCTGCGGTCAATTTGAAACTTTCTTTGATAATCAGGAGAACACATCCATATCTAATTAATCAAACAGTAAATGTTAGTTACATTTGCCATCACCTTACTGTCACCTAAGTGTTGAATTCATATTTTGGGGTGCTGTCCTATGACTTGCACATGGTAGCTAAAGAAACAGTGGTATGGCAGACCAATTAACAATTAACATTGCTACAGAATAGATTGACATTCTCCATCGAAATGGAGCTTAAAGTGCAGAAGGTGTAGAATCATAAAATACAGTGCAAATATAACAACAAATAATGTGAAAATGACCATTGGTTGCTTTAAACTTGGAGATGGCATTACATGGAAGTGTTGACAAGATCAGTGACAAAAATAAACAAAGTCATTCTCTGCTGCTTCCATTCATTAATGTAGTAGTTTAACTCTATGAATCTAACCTATTTTGGATCATCTGCACATGTGTTTCTCTTGAAAATCTTTGACTTGGGGAGATTTAAACCTCAACAATTTACCTATTACAACAATTTAATATATGGCTAACCTGGTTACTAATAATTTTTAAAAATTTATTTTTTCTCTTAGAAAACCACATATGCCTACTTCCCGGAACAAAGTTTATGATGCGATACCCTACATGTGCAATATATATTTATGTGCATTTAGACCTTATATGTAAAAATAAAATACCTTGAGTAATAAACAATAAAGATACAGTCACCTGCATTTCATTGACGGCATTCCGGCAAGTTTACTAAGGTGAGCTTCTGGGGCTCTCTGCGATGAACTGCGAAAGTTTCACTTGCCTTCCATTGAATCTGGGAAAAGTCCCAATGATGCTCTTGTTTCTAGTGACCAAATGCTCTCAAAGGATTTTAAAACAATGGGATTTCCACAGGACTTTACTTTAATCAAACATACAAAGCAATTCATGCAATAGTTCAGTGAATATTAAAATATCTATCAATCAATTAATTCATATCTGATATTTATAGTAATGTTACTATGCTACTGTCCTGATCGACTGGCTAGCAGGGTACGTTTTTGTAGTGAACCAATATTGTCATCTATTCATCCCTGCATATATCTCTCCCACTAATCCGGTATCGAGTTGCATTCCGAAATTTTTAAATGTATAAAAAAAAAAAAAAAAAACCTTAAATAGCTTCATGACCTGCTCATACGACCCTCGTGTGTGCCACGCCTCCTCATTTACACAATCGTGTGAATTCCCCATTGTAATCACTTGTTGCCTGTTATCTTCGGTTTGTCCGCGTTCAAGTTTGTTTCACCAGGTCCGTCATTAACGTGAATTTTCCGTGTGCTCCCCTGTCGTCTTATCAACCCTGAATAAACCCCGTTTCTGCCCGTATTCACGGCTCGGTTGCCTGTTTCTCCGCTCGCGGGTCATCACAGAATATGACAGATCTGGGGAATACTGACTCAGACGCGGACTAATATACACAGGACAAACTGAAGATAACAGACAACAGGTGATTACAAAGTAAATGAGGGGTCGTGGCACACACGTGGATCGTACGAGCGGGTCACATAGGCCTACATTAGTTTTTTTTATTATTATTACTATAAAATGTAGACAAATTATTAAAAGTTTAATTTCTAGTACCGTGGAAAGCAAAACGGTTCCCGACGAAGTAATAACGTACAGTATAAGAAACATCATGCGTTTCCGAAAACTTATGCTCGACTAAACAAAAATGCCGACATTTTTGTGGGAGTTTTAGCACCTAATTTGTATTTGGTATATAATTAAGCAAAACACTGCTAAACACTGTTATTCTAGCTTTGTCTTTGTTGTTGTGCGGAAATTCGTTCACCTGAATGTTCACCTTGGATAATGAAACCAAAAGTGATTCGTGACAAACTGTCGTTTTTAACTGTTGACACAAGGTGGAGATGTTGTCATACAAAATGCGTTGTAGCACATGGTTTTCTTTTAACCCTCGTCGTTTTAGTATTAGTGTAATTCGTAGTAGAAGTCGAGACTGGTCTCGAAACCACTTTTTGTGGTTTTTGTCTCGTGTCGAAATCGACGTTATTTTGACTCAGTCTTGTCTATGATATAGAGGAGTCGAGGTCTTACTTCAATACCAGTCAAGACCACTCATCAGTTTTCCTCAGTATTTATTACACCGGCTTAATATTAGGTCTGTATCTGATTGTTAATTAGAACCCGACAGATGCAAAATGTGTTGATTTTGCCCACCCCGATTAATTCATCTCAGGCTCGTAAATTTGGGGAGGTTATGACATATCAATGACATATCTTTGCAATGGATAGAATTTACTTGATCCTGTAGTCTAACTTAAAATATTCCAGTGTAATCATGTGCGCAATGAGGCATATATTTTAAACATTTTCCGTAAAAAAGCACCCCTTAATAATCCAAAACCGTCGAACTATTCACTACCCTTCTGGGAAAGACATTTCTTTTAGAATTTATTTATAATAAGCCTATAAACAATGGAATAGAAAAACACTTTAAAATGGGCTGGGGTTCTACTAGAAATTCCAACAAAACGCAACATTCGGTTTATTAGGACGACAATTATTGGATATTTTCGCAATATTTAGAAAAACTTGTATATATATGTAGGCCTATATTTTATTTCGAGCTCCGTCAAAACAGTTGAAATAGAACGTGGCAGTTGTGTAATTGGAACACCTCCTACATGTAAACACAATAACGCGCTAGAGCGTTGGTGTGTTGTTTGAGGCTAAAATGCGACAAAAAATTTCTCAAATTTCACTTTACCGTTTTAGGTTTCTTATATTGTAGGCTATGTAGGCTACAAGAGTTAGCATATATAGGTGAAAACCCGTTAGCGATAAACTGCAATTTTTATATTAGATAAGACTAAAAATTGAGATTTTTCAAATAAGAAGGATGATATCAAGACTATTATGACGTGTCTAAGTAGCCCAGAATGTCCTGAAAACAAAACCATAAAGTATATGTGGCGAACTCTTGTACATACAATGTAAGAAGCCTAAAATCAAAAGCATAGAAAAATGCTCAAAAATGGTAAGTGGTTAACACAGTACTGTGATTGGATGTAAAACAGCCTGCGTCAAAGCTCAAATGCAACCAATAAGGTATGTCTTATTTGGGAAAAAAATGCTACATTTATACAGAAGCATTTATATTGAAATTTTAAGAAAAAAAACTTCCATGGTTCAAATTATACTGTGACACACATTTTAGGCCATACTGCCTAGCCCCAAGATGGGTGCTTCTGCTCCACATTTTATAGTATGTAGTGTTATATCCTCCTGAGACCCAAGGAAAAAGGTGTCCCTCAATTTTAGGTCATTTGTCTTTGGAGGAAATAAGACATCTTACAATTTATTTTTAATTTCACACCCTATCATGTTTAGTGTACAACTGGAATAAATACGTTTCCTTACATCAGTGAAAAGATAGATGCAAAAACAAAATGCCCACTACAATGGACATAATTGAATGGGTGGGGTCTCAGGAGGTTACAGACTCAAACATTAATCTGTTTTTGATGTTGACTTGGTCTAGCCCTTCTTTGGTCTTAGTGTTGTATCAGTCGCTCTCTGCCTTGGTCTTTGTCTTGTCTCCGTCTCACCCTACCTGAGTTTTGATCTAGTCTTGGTCTTGGTTCTGTCCCTGTCTCAATACACTCTGGTCTTGGCAATGATTTGGTCTCGGTTTTGGTGTTCGTGACTACACCAGTAATTAGTAGTATACAATACATAATCTGTTTCAGTTAGGCCTAACTACTCGCCTTTCATAAAGTTTAGTTGAGCTCAGTTAACGTATTGTTATATAATGTAATATCTTTATCACTTGGCTGATAAAGCACTAAAGGGGTGAGATCATGTATCTGCATTTGATTCTCTAGTGCCACGCTTATTTAAATACCAACATTTGCTTACATTTAGGCTTTGTGACAGTAGTCATGTCAGAGTTGTAGCCCAATCGTATCTGAGTTATAATCCAATTGAGCCTTTGTGGCATTCCATTCCATTCCATTTCACAGGTGTGATTTAAAGCAATACCTGCTTATTCAATATTTCAGTTTTTCTATCGATCGGTAGACCTATTATGAACACATTTCATAATCCAATCACTTGTTTTTAAGATGATCTAAGTTAGTCTTGCTCTGTGTGTGTGTGTTTGTGTGTGTGAACAAGTGTACCTTACCTTACGGGGAACACAAGGTCCCCACAACGTGATGATTAGCAGTTTTTTTCTGTTATTTCCTGGTCCCCATAAGGGAAAACTCAACTTAATAAATATCTGTGACTGCAATGAAAAACTAAAAATGCAAAAACTCTTGTATTTTGCTTGGTTGGTTATGGTTAGGGCTGGGTAGGGGGTAAGGTTGTCAAAGTTAGCATTAGAATTTTTTCCATAGAAATGAATGAGCAGTCCTCACAAAGATGTTTACCAACATGTATGTCCGTGATACGTATATCTTACGTTGTGATAATAATCTGTTATTCTGAAATTGTGGGGACCATTTTTTCGGACCCCACAAGGAGAAACTAAATTTTATAAGTATTTGTGACTGCAATCATATTGTGTTTAGTTTACTTATGGTAAAGGTTAGGGCTGGGTAGGGGATAAGGTCTTTGTTTGGGTTAGGGTTTTCCCATACAAATGAATGGACAGTCCCCACAAACATAAGAATACGAATGTGTGTGTGTGTGTGTGTGCCCGCCTACTAGTCCAATAGTTGTGAAATAATCAGATAACCATATATGGTAATAGCGGGAATATAATGTGGCTATCGGAAAACAACATTTCACAATACTGCCAACAAAAACAGCAGATTACCTCTCAACGATGGGTACACTTAACACCTTAGATTATGATAAAATACAATAAAAAATGTTAAGAATTGAGCCTTTTACTATTCTTGTAGTTAAATCTAACAGAATTAAGTTGGTTTGAATGGATAAAGCAGACTCTGAAGGCTGCTTCTTATGTTCCTCTTAGCCCAGAGAAATCAAAAGCGGGTAAAAAGCTTTGGGAGGCAACTGCATGACAACAGAATTCATATAAAACTTTATTACATGTGGATGAATGCCTTATGGAGGTAAATAAAATCACAGAATGAAATCTGATATTATTATAACAAATATACTTTATCAATAGCATATTAGGGGGGGTCCTGAAGATATATAAGTGTTAGTTGTCTTTTCCCGCTGGCCATTAAATGAACAAGGCCGAAGGCGCTCTGTCAATCCGACACTGCTGTTTACACTGTTATATTTGGCGGGGGAAAGTAAACACTTTAACTCTGCCAAGTAAGAAAGTGGATGGATTAGGTTTCCATGGCATCAAATTTCAGGAGCCGCGCAATTTTAATTTAAAAATACAGTGAACTTCCTTATTGTGGTGTTTTCACGGCCTGGAGTTGTGCCATCGCCCACATTTTCCCGGGTCAGTGTGTGTCGCCTTCATTTTCCGCGTACCCTAATCTAAATGTTATCATTACTGTGTTGCCAGTAAGCACCGAAGCAATTTACATGGGTCTATAATAGGTGTAAAATGGTACAAAAAGTTCATATTTACAGTTACAACTTATAAATTATAAAATAAAAACTTGATGTATCTAATTAATCAACATAATGTAACATTACCAATATAATATGGCATATGTGTAGCTTTAATGTAAATATATTAAGAAAATTATTTTAGCTATTATTATTTTGCACTGAAACATGGGTGTGCATGTGTGTGTGTGATTGCGTGTGATAAACAGCATAATATAAGACCTAGTACTATAGTAAATTATAATGATGATTATGGCAATCAATACTTATTTATTATTATTGTTCTTGCTACTATTATTACTATTATTATTATCAAATTATCAACAACAACAATAATAACTAGAAACGACGAAAATTACTGAAGTAATTTTGAGATGGGCCTATTCTGCTTCTTTTTTGAGGAGCTGA
>JABFDZ020000037.1:9657303-9678897 GCA_019775955.2 Pollimyrus isidori
TAAGCGCAAATTTGGCAAAAGTAATTTTTTAGGTGAATAACAATATGGGCCTTTCATATACATGAATAGGCCCATAATAATAATAAATGCTGCTATAGTGAATGTGCAATACAAAATAATGCCACCATTTAATAAAATTATTCGGAATTTTTGTGGAAAAATAAGAATGAATGAAAGGATTAATCTGAAATGGAACAGATATCATTGTAAAATGGAAAATTACTTAGGTTACATTTGGTCATAATTTATATTTGTAACTAAAATACAGAATAATTAATAATATATCAATATAAATAAAAAATATAAAAATAAACATTAATAGTAATTACGTTTGGTATTATTATCTGCCTATATATTATTTACATGCAGACTTATGTGAGTACGGCATCACACATATATATATATATATATATATATATATATATATGCATACATATATATTGAATAAGTCACTATATGTGGGCCTTCATTTGTAGAAAATAACATTTATTTCTAGCAAATGCAACACATTATATGACTGTACAGTTAACAACAAAAGGAAAGCAAGACTTAAAGCACATATAAGAATGGTGATTTCATCAAATAGAACTATTTTTTGCCGATTATGTTGGGTAAAGTACATTTACAAATATAATCATCTAGAAATGTAATATACAATATCTTGCAGAAGAACTACAAGGAGGCACGAGAAAGAAAATGGCTAAAATTAATTAGTTTAAACTGTGTGTTATGTTATCGAACACAAGAAAAATAGCTACACATTATAGCAATAACTTAGAATGTGCTTTTTAAAACATGGGTACATTTAAAGGACTGACACTTATTTAAGCCCCACATTGGTGACAATATTAGTAACTATAGCTGCAAAAGCTTTCATAATAGAAATAACAGGCAAAGAGTGAAAAAAAGAACATATTAATAAAATGGAACTGTATTCTCAATAGATGATTATAGCGTGACCTTGTGGACCCTGTAAAATGGGATATTATATAGAAACAACCAAACTGCAATCCACAATGTACAAGACAGATAATGATAGCATTTCTTTCTTTTTTCTCTGTCAAAATGTCTTCATCCCACCCAGTTGCTTATGAGGTTTCAGCAGTAATCATTTATGGTTTAATGAGGATTGGTTTAATCTAGCACCAAACCAAATAATGATAAAAAACCACAATTGATTTAAACAGTTTATCTATGCACTAATTGCAAGTTACTGACAAAAATATGAACTAAGTCTCCACACAGAATCCAAGCATACCAACATTGCAGTCTCACACTAATTAAGGAGGTCTTTGTGTTATGGGCTTTGTTTGGTAATTAACGGATATGCAATAATTTTAATTTGTGCCACTTTTTATATAGATTTTGGGCAGACGTTCAGAATAGGTTCTACATGACAGGTTAACGTATTTAACAGAAAAATCTGTACAGGTCAGAGCCTTTAGGATCACATGTCTCCAACTACCTCTTCTATTTCCCCACTAAGAGCAGAACACTTTTGGCTACGGATATCTCATCAAGTCCTTCTGCACTCGTAATTGAGCTGTACACCCACCAAGTCACAAGCACGACCTTCCGACAGTCACTCACTGCTTATCGGGGGTGCTGTTCACCAAAGGCCCATACAGTCCGTTGGTGTAGCCCTGGTCTTTGTGCAAGATCGATCTGTCCCTTATCAAATCACTAAAGGCGTAGTCCATGGGAGGCCGGAAACCGAGAGTCGGCATCAAACCTGCAGTGGAGTAAGGAGTCATGAAGGTGAGTCCTCTGCCGTGGGCCGAGTAGGCGAGCCTCAGGGGGTTGAGTCCCAGGTGGGTGCTTAAGGGGTAGGCACCGGGATCTGCGCCAAAGTGCCCTGCGTTGGGCTGCAGGGGGGAGAATGCAGATCTGTTGCTCAGAGTCATGGCTCCGGGTAACATGGGCCGGGGGGCCGAAGCTGACGGCGGTTGCATACTTTGCAGCATCCGCTCAGCAGCCCAGGACTCTTCGGGAACCTTGGGCTGTCCACTGGTGCTGAGGATTTGCTCTATGGCTTGCACCACGTCCTTCCCACAGCCTTGCAGGACCAATTCGAGGACACTCCGCTTGTGACTGGGGAAGACCCTCGTCAGGATGTCGATGGCATTCATCTGCCTGGCGCTGGCTGAGGACGGCGAGGGCTCCTGCTCATCTTTCTCAGTTTCAGACCCAGAATCGGAGCCCAGCGGACTGACTGAACCAGGGGTTTCTTCTCCATCTTTCAGGGCCTTGGAAACAGGGGAGCTGATGAAGGACTCTCCATCTCCATTTTCAGAACCAGACCCATGTCTGATTTCAGGGGAGGAAATCCCGGGAACAGACTCACTGTCGGTGGACACGGACTTCCCAAGAGTCTGTTGTTGTGGTGTGACGGATCTCGGCATTTGGGCTTTTGGAAACAGTTCAAATTTTTGGACATTTCCATCTGTGGAGAAAAGAAAGATCTAATTAAATAATCTAATTCTCATCAGTATATACGTCACTTCATGAATCTCTAGGGTTCATTTTCTAGTTATCGGTAATTTTTATAAAATGCCCCTGGCTGTATTAGAATCTATGTAGAATATCTGATTTATTCATTGAAAAGTATGCCATTGAAATCTATAATGTAATATCTGGTATGCAATAAGGCTCCTTACACAATCAAAAAATTGGTCAGCTTAAAGACAAGCCAAAATATTCATGCTCACCAGAGTTTGTCTCGTTGCTCACAGAACCAAAGACTTCATAATTCTGGCGAGGTGGAATGATGCCATTGGCAGCGGCCAGCGCTAACCCCTCTGCTGTACCGTAAAGCAGCTGGAGTTCGCGGGCTTCGTTTTCTTCTTGAGCTTGCTGCCTGCGCAAAGCCACTTGGGCGGCCATCACCCGTTGCCTCTCGGCGATCAGCGTGCACTTGGCGCACATGCAGTCCTTCCAGCGGCAGTAACGCTTGTGTCCCTTCAATGCCGACACGACGCCGTGGTTCCTGCACCGAGCGCACTTGGGAGTGCGCGGATATTTCTCAGTCGCCCGCAACAGTAGCGGGGGCCCCCGCAGCAGGCTGCTAGCCATGGAGACAGGGATAGAGGCAGCGGCAGCAGCTGCTCCGGGATGAACTTGGGATCCAGCGGTGGCCGTAGGGATTTCGGATCGCATATCCATGTTCTCGTTGATTAAAAACTACAATTACTTCAATTGGAACTTTTTCTTCGCGTATTTCCGAATTCGACACTATTGCAATTTGGAAGAAAATGCAATCAACGCATTTGATTCTTAATACCGGGTTGTTTAATTTAAATAATCTATTGCAATTACAACTATTATTTTAAAGTGTGCATTTAGATTTACACACAAGGCAAGCAGCCAGTTAGCTAAGTGTATTAAACAGAAACATTTGGTAGGACACAAATGATCAGAAATAACGGCGTTTAGTTTAAACTTTCAATAATATCGAAAGCTTTCCAGATATTATAAACCGCCTGTAAAACTTTAAAGTACTAAACTAAGAATACATCCATATACTGTCTGTTACGGAGTCTTTAAACTTTTGTTTAGTTCCCCAAAACTTCTTGTCTGATGATTTGTATAGGTTGTCCTGTAAAGTCTATCCTCACATTTACGTCCAAAATACGAAAGACGCGTACAAAAAGTCTAGCTAAAAACTGACAAGGAAAAAAAATACAATCACAGACAAAATGTTCGGGTATGTTCTCAGAATGTCTAAGCTCAAAGTTACAATGAAGAAATATATTTCATATCTGGTTTTAAATCCATAGGTTTCCTTTTGATATATTAGAAGTTAATCGGGTCCTAGGTTATTTCAGCGGAAGGCGTTCACGTTGCTAGCGACACAAGCGTGAGACACTAACTAACTGGAGAGATTGCCACTAGATACAGATCTTCTCTCTCTATTGTTGCTCCTACGTTTTCATTAGACAAATTTGACAACAGTGTGGCGCCTGTCATTGGTCAAAAGGGGAAGGTGCGATCTGATTGGCTTGTCATTTTTTTCAACTGTGTCCACCTGAATTCTTTCTTCAATAGCAAGTGTTCAAAATCTGAAGGAGGTCCTGCAGAGCTAAAATACATTACTTATAATAGCGAATTTAGAATTTAAAGGACAAATCAAAATTTCGATAGTAAATATAAACAATGACATAAATATTGGACAAAAAAAAATTAATTCCCGTTTCTTATTATATTAATATGGACGAAACGACCTAGAAGTATCCAGTGTTTGTTTAATTTTTAATTTTATTTTTCTTTTTCTTCCTTTCTGAACTTGTCTTTCCAGATGCACATTCCCACAAGCAAGTGTAAAAAGTTGCAGAAACTACACAATTAAAATACATTACGTAATTTTATATGACCATTTGAGTTTACTGCACAAATTATGGGAGCCCGGTTAATTTTTCGATGACGTCATCACCGTCAAGTCGTCTGTAAAGTAATAAGGTAAGTTACCCTAACGTATATCTTAAATTGATGCTGGTAAAAATATGAAAACGTTTAATTTTTATCCGAAATTAGTTGGATTATTCATACACACCATGTGTGATGCTATAGAATAAAAACTGTTTTCAAACATTCTTTATAGACAGTTTTACTCAATTTATTTTATTTGCAGGAACAACTAAGAATCGGGGGAAACAAAACTGTCTGGCATATCAGCATTCCGATTGTCCGAAATGAACTATATTGACTATTTATTAGAATCATGTGAATTAATGTTACTTTAATATTTCAATTTAAACTTTCTGTTTACAAAATCAAAAGCATTTTCTACGGTTCACAAATGCAAAATCGATGCTCTAAAAATGAAATGTCTTATCTTTTCCACAATCAAATCGATACTGTAGATAAAAGCTGAGACTTACATACATATATACAAACTCATACGTGTACTATTGCTTCCATATTAACACGTAAATTAAAGATGATTAACAATTACTCCGTGTGTTGCTTTTTGTTACGCCAGTATATCGACGTTGAGTGCATCACAATATACATTAAATAAACTGTTATTTTTGATAGGCCTACAATAAGCAGTATATCGTTGTGTGTCTCGGGAATTCAATAATTTTGTTTTATACCTAGAGGATCGTGTTAAAAATGTGCATGATGCTAAAACCAGTATGCATGGATTTAAATTATTATATTTGCGTATTACCTTCTGCTTTCAAAGGTACGAGTGTCATGCTTAATCTTCAGGGGCTGGCTCAGCGACACTAACGTTTCTGAAAATGACCGAAATTTCTTATCTTCATTATTCAAAACAGTGTGCATCACGTAAATTTTACGTTAAATTCAAAACATTGGTTCGTGTATTCAATCCTACATCCAAAGAAGTGGGCCGCAATCTTCAAGTGGAAAGGAACTATAGAAAAAATATTGATGCATATAGTTAAAATGAAAATATCTTATACCCTAATATAAATGTCACTAGATCAGTTTGATTTTGTTACATTTATGTATGTGATTTTATAAACGAGTGTTTCAAGTGTCAGCGTCATTTGATGTTTTGGCTTGCGAATATCCAACGGTTACATTATTCGTATGCACGGGATTAGACCAGCTATTAGTTTGGACATTCGGAATGTTAATAGTTCTCCAGTCTAATAATCCAGCCTGAATCTTACGAAGCCTGTTTTATAAACTACGTCTTTATGGTTTACAGAAATTAAACATTTAGTCTCGGATTTAATTATGTTCAGTAACGTATTACAGTCTTCTTAAGGCCGTAAGCTGATTACTATTATTAGTTATTTTAAATATTCTGGTAGGAATTTGAAACGGTAGGTAAAACCTTTGGTGTAAATTTACCAAACAAAGATCGAAAAAATAATATTTTATTCAACAGTTGTCTCCGACCCTGAACTTCATATTGAAATTCATATTGTTTTACTTATAATAATGACACGAATCGTCATAATTATTTATTCGTTTCCATATAATTCAGATATACACAAAAGTCGGTTTAAGCTAAATGGTGCTTTTAAAAAAGAAAAAGAATCTTTGCTTTTGCGTTAATTTTTCATTTATACAAAATTTCCACAAGGAATTATAAGCCAACTGTAATACCGTTTTGTATTTTCTCCTTACGTAACGAAGCTCTTCTTGATACACGAAAGGAGAGGACTAATTCTAAAGCACCGTCATTGTGTTACTGTGAGCCAAAATAAGCACATCATGACAGCAACAGGAGAAATGGAATAATATTTGGCTGAGCCTTTAGGCGTTATCGACCAAATGTGTTTCCATCTTGCTGACGCAACGACTGTATCCTCTTTTATCAATTATTTCTCTTAACAGCTAGTCCACCCTATTTCCCATTCTCGTGACCCTACGCACCTTCTCACATTTAAGTGGCTTTTATTGTAGCCTACATACGGTTTTGTGGACGCCTTTGTATATCTCTCGGTGCCTTCGTTTTCGCTTTTCGACGCGGTCTCTACTGCTGACTTCCAATTGTTTACACACTGAATCACAGTAAGCAAATGCCATCTGTTTCCCCCGCTGCTTTCATCTGCACCTTTAATTACCTAACCAACAGTCTAATAGAGATGATATTAAACTAAATCTTTTTGACATTCAAAGTAATTATCTCGGCAGCGATCTCACACGAATGAAAATTGCCATCGAAAAAAAGTAATTCTGTGTTCATAATGATACCACACATAAACGTATAGAACTTCTCCATTAATGGGATGTCTTTGACCGGGCCTGTGACAGGTACCTTAGAATTAGATGGCAGATTTGAAAATGTCGAATGGTGATGCCGTATTATTTCTCGCAGTCCTATATATTTCCGCAAGTGGCCTCAAGGTAATTGACAGTTTAATTGGCGTGGTTTCAAATTGCCGGGATATCTACGTTTAATTATTTCCAAATAATTGTAAATAAAAACACTTGAAGTGTATATTTAAAACTACATGTATACAACTATGGAAAAGGTACAAAGTAGCAGTACTACAGCATCCTCTTAGCCCTTAGGAAAAATAGGCCAACATTATTTTTTGTATATTAAAATCACATATCCCGTTTAAGTTACAATACTTTTTAACAATCCCAAATAATTAGTATATTTTAATTAGCTCCTCTAGTATTTCCAATTAAATTCCAGTCAACAATTAAATTCGACAGGGGCACTTTCAAAATTCAACATTCTTTCAACAGTTCGTTAGACATACGCAAAAAAGAAAGGGAGAGCAAGAGAGAGAGAGGGAGAGAAAAAGAAAACATGCAAAGCTTTCAGTCCGATAAAATATGCTACAGATGACTGAGTTTTTACACCTTTTTACATTCTCACAAAAGAGACGCTTGACCCAACATATGTAACAGCATGTTTCTGCAC
Organism: Pollimyrus isidori; assembly: GCA_019775955.2. Taxonomy (NCBI): domain Eukaryota; kingdom Metazoa; phylum Chordata; class Actinopteri; order Osteoglossiformes; family Mormyridae; genus Pollimyrus; species Pollimyrus isidori. The sequence continues at coordinate 9,664,658 of JABFDZ020000037.1, forward strand.
TTCAGCACCCTGGTGAGGTATTTCAGCGGCTATTCTGGCTGCTGTTACCCAGCCTGAACACGGCTGGACCCGGATAGCCTCCCGGGGACTCCCGCTGAAATCGCGCAGTCTTATTAAAGCACCGCAGAGGTTAGAGTAGCAGATAGAAGGGCTCACAAGGAGCGCATGGTTTGGGAAAACCAGCGCCTATTTACACGCTTCACCTCTTCACCAAGTGCTCATTAGGTTGTTAACCTCTAGTTCACATGAAAAGCTCTCGTGAAGAAGGACTTTTTTAGCGAGAGGACGCATCCCCCTCAAGGCAGAGAACAAAGCCTTAAAATAACTACACAAAATAAGCTATTATTTGTAACTCTGAGGTTGCTTTTGTCCACCGCACTTCTCCACATATACACATGCACATACAAAATGGTTCTTCCGCATCTTAACTTTTATACAGTAGGCTACGTGTCCTTTTTATGTAGACAGCAATGAACAACGAATTAATTCGATACACTTTTCACGTTTAGTCATGTTCGCAATAACAGAAAATAAAAATACTTTTACTTAAACAAAATAAAATTGAATGACTCGTGTGTCCTTTGGGTAGGGTAACTTGTTGCACATTTATACATCGAAGAGTTAAAAGGAGATAAAGATTGCACATGCTTTTAAGAGCGACATTCTTGTACTCCTTAACTTCGTACAAAAAACATAGCGCCGATCGCGATTTATATGGACATGTTATACAAGTCTTTTGCACATTTCTGTATATCAAGGAATGCTCTAGATGCAATTTCAATTATTAAATAATTACGAATTCGCCAGAATAAACCAGACTATGTTATACAAGCATTTATGGTATACTAACAAAAGTTTCTTTGTGATTATATAAAAGAGTAAAAAGGCCCTGCAGTAAACGACAAGGTCCCTTGTTTAAAAAGACAGGTGCGGCGGAGACTGAAAAAGAGGTGCCTAGACGTTTCCCTAGGACGAACTTAAATGCGTGGTTCACTGCCGAGTAGATCGAAGGGCGGGGGGATATTTGCAGCTCTTTTACAAACAATTTAGCTAGAGAGCCCTTCCTTTGCAGCCGTAAAAATAATGTCCTTATTTCTAATTGGGATATTACCAAGGAGGGACAAGAAACACGTGGCTTAACTCCCATAATTCAGAAGTATTGTATAGATTTTTTGCTGCTTTAAATACCTTTTTATCCCCGCTTTTCTTGCCCCAGTTAGTTTCAGGGGAGCCCGAGGCATGGATTATGTTTCCTGGCAGTTGATCACCTCATTGAAAGTTAAATACTATTGAGTGAAACGGAGAGTTCTATGAGAAGAAAGACGCTTCGCGATCACACTCGTGAAGGGATACTGATATAAATAATACTCCACAAAAACATGTTATCTGATCAAAGGAAAAAGCAGAAAAGAAAATTGCTCCAAATTTACCAGAGTCAACGTCGTGAACGAGTAATTTGACAAACTGCACAGTAAGATTAATGCGTCATAAGCATACAGCATCTAAATATATTTTCTCAATATTAAGTCTACTACATTGGTGAAGGGAATGTGTTTAATCAGAACCTACATTGTGAAATAGCTACCGTACTAATACTGCACCAACCCCCCGGTGCGCCCAGGTATACATCGGGTAATTAAAATGCAGGATCCGTTCCCCGCATCTGCCTCCTTTACGAAGCGAATTGCGCAGAAAGGAAAGTATCCCAAAAAAGAGCTCACATTGAGATCACAGATGGAGTGTAGGTTTTTGCTAGAAATTTGAGAAACACCATTGTCCCAAATCAAAACTCAATGTGTTGGCTTACAATGGGTTCCGCTTTGAGCTCCTCCGCTTCAATCAGGCTTGTTTTTTAAACTTGAAGTGCTCTATACAAAGACCGGTCTCCTAAATGTCAAAACCGCTTCGATTCCAAGTGTGGCTCTCCTGCAAGACGGTGTTGAAAAAGAACACAATTATGAAGCAATAATTACTCTACTTCAGTTCGCACGCCACTGCGCCCATTCAAACATTCTTAGCCCCATTTAATGCTTTATTCCAGGCCATGATAATCCGAATACCATAGGTTTAAGTTTTTTTTGTTTTTTTTTTAAAATCTTGGCAGTTTTTAAGAAAGTAGAGATTGGATGGGGTAATGGTAAATACATGAATATTCAATGTGGTCACAATCCTATTATTTATTCAAGATATTTACCATTTCCGTTTATTTAAACAATGTTCCCTAGTCCATATTAATATCGCTGACGCAATAGCTGGGGTACAATGTCTTATTCACAACAAAGAAAATAAAATATAAACACGATAAATATGTGAATATTGTTAGTGCGAAATATCTCATATAATATAAAATACTTTGACCTCTCGGTTTCATGATTTTGGTCAGGAAATATCGCTTATATATAAATTTTGTATTACGGTTCACACATTTTGATAAACTTTCTAATATATCATCTTTTTTAATCATATTAGAATTACATGTTACGCAATGCAAAAAAAGAAAAGAAAACAATTTGCATAGTTCATAATTTAGACTTATTTACAAATTATAAAAATTGGAAAAAAATTGGAAATGAGAATATTGTAACAGTACGCTTTGAATGATTAACCATTTAACTAATGCACCACGTGTTTGCTTCGTACACGCAAAGGTCTTAAGTAACAGATTAAGCAACATTATTGACTATTAAAGTATTTAAATAAACATTCTTTTGGCATATTTCTAATCAAAATGCATGAAATCCCATTTTAAAAAATATTTCATTTTACCTTTATTTTTTACAGGTCTGCCGAAAAATATTTTTGTCTTTTTTTGCGTTTGATGAGTATTTTAACATACATGACACAAGTTCAGAGCGATCAATAAAACATACTCAACATACTTGCCAGACTCGGCGCGTACCTGTGAAAAGAATGGGAGAGAAGTTAAGCACTAGGCCGGATCGATGTTTGCGGTGTCAAACTGTGCATTCTGAAAACGTGAAAAATATCACCGTATACTTGAAGTTACGCATCTACTTCAACAGCGTGAACCGAAAACCTGAAATATGGATGTAACTTCGGTTTCTACTCCATCAAATTTTTATTATTTTAACCTCGGTATAGTGCGAATAAGATAATATATCGTAAGGCTGTCGTTATTATTTTAAATAAACGTCATTCTACACCTTTAATTCTGCCTTTATTTGGGGTTATAATTTAAATTATGATCCATATAAAAATGTATAATTACTGCCCCAATGATAAAGATAAAAGATGTGTAATTACTTTTAGACTGCACGTATAACTCATGGAAAATTTTTAATGACAAAACGTTTCATAAATATTTTGCATTATTCGGCTATTTTGTAATATTAGCCTAATAGCCGCCGGTTAAACATCCAGACTTCAAATTGAATTTACTTGGTTACCCGCCCCCATTATTACTTCCACAAATATTCATTACTTTGTGGGACGTTTCGCATTTTCTAAAAACAGTGTGATATTTTAACAACTATTTAAACACCTTAATTCATTTTTTGAGTAATGGTAACGTTTCCAATCAGAAAGACATTTTGAAACTTAAACAATGAACCGACATCATCTGTGAATTATAACAATTTAATTGCAGTTTACATAGCCCTAAATGTGATTATGGATTATGGATAACCGGGTAATAAAAACTTTCTAAAAGGAATAACGGTTGTGCCGGAGTAGATGACGTCCTATGAGAAGATCACCTGACTAAGAACATATATTATCAGAACATGTATTATTAATACGTTGGCCAGTTTCATTTGACAGTGATTAATTTATGTTTTTGACAGTGAAGACAGAGAAAGGTGAGCAAACAGGTTACGCATAATATTACATTTTGCGGATGTCGAGTGAAATAAATTAGTAATTTGTCCGTTGAGTACAGCCGCTTAATTCACCTAGGGCTACATATGAATTACACTACACTCAGCGACACCACTGTAAATAATTTCATGTTGAATAATCGACTTCGACATTTGATCCTATCAAAATTATAATTATATACGTATATAAAGGCCTGTGTGCTTGTAAATAGGTATTAAAAGTCTACTAATACTAAACAAACAGAAATTTCAAAATAAAACATGGAAATGCTTTCAAGCAAGGAGAATATTTTTCTATGAAGTTAAAACGACCGAAGAAAAGGCGGTCCAAATTGCAACGACGGTTCAGTCCCGCTGCCACCCCGCGCGATCCCCCATAACTCTGCATGTGAATCCTACATCTGTCGTATACGGATGTTGGAAGGCTAGATAACCTTTTGAGACTTTGACATTAATAACATGCCTTACAGTATGACATCCAAATCCTTGCATAGGGGGACTTGGGACCTTTTGTTGTAAAAAAAAAAGACACTTGATGTGCAGATCCTGGAAGACACTAACATAAAATTCTTAAAACCTTCGTTAAAATACAATCACAGTAAGTGGGAATTGAAACAAAGTAACAAAACAAAAAGACTATCCTATATTACAACGATTACTAACTAAAATATACATTCTCAAAAACCAAAAATATTATACGAAAATGTCACATTTTATTTTTTAAAATCGTTCCAATATTTAAATATTGCGGGCGATGTAAAGGCGGCGTTCAGTGAATACGCATCTTATTAGGCCACACCGCCAAATATTAAAGTTATTAGTGCAAAATGGAACACGTGCATGTGGTCGTGTCCGTTCGTGGTAAGAATCTAGGCTTTACTGCAGCCCTGGAAACTCGTATAACCCAAACCGGCTTACCATTTCAAACAACAACAAAACAAATCATACCACAAATAATTCAGCTATCCTCACAGCACCCTTACAATTTTAATTAGTTTTAGTCTAAGGGAGGGAAAAAAATCTGGCACCCACAATCCCCAATCTAGGAGAGAATCAGACCTCCTTTTTTCTAGGTATTTAAGCCGCATAGATTCTGTTTCTTTGGTTGAGTCTTTCAGTGCGAGTTCCTCTGAGAAAGTAAACTTAAAATGACCTCCCAGGTTAGTTTAGTCTGGTATTCCTCAAATCGATGGGTGAGTGGATTTAAAAAGCTTGATGTGGTGGGATCAGAAGCTCCTTCAAAGGGGAGATCACTTGCGGCAGGAATTCTGTTCACCAGTCGGAGACCAACATTCTTGACCCGAGCGGAATGGTTAAACATTACTGAACGTTTCCTCATTGTCATTAAGGAATCAAGTCGCCACCTGATTTCGCCACTACGAATCTGTGTCATAGGAAACCGCAAAATAAGTGTATTGTCATACAACTCAATTCCCAAAAAGGTCGATTTAACAGTCGCGGTCTTAGTTTGACACGACTCGAGACTGACAGCAACCTCAGATTATCATCGCAGATAATGTTCTGGTGTCGGTAGGCTCTACCAGGCAACTACGTGTTCCTTATACATTACGAGACAATTTGTTAACAAATGTGTTACTTTTCAATATGAAAAAGGTAGACAATAACGAGGAAGATGCTTTACGTTGGACTTGGAAATACGAAAATAAATTATTTAATTTAGTCTGTAATTGAAAAATACACAGAACACAGAAAAGTGGGTACTCGCAATTTGCACAGGTTTTAACAGAAAAGCGCAGCATCCAAGTTAATTTTCAGACGGTTGCTGCACCATCAGATTGAGGATATGTGATTTTGCAACTGCTGAAAGAATTATGGGAAAAATGTCTGTGTCATAATGATGGTACATTTAATATTGGAGAAATTCAAGTACTAAATGTATAAAAATAAAAAAACAACCATGTAAAAAAATAAAAGAACAAAAAAAAAATCTACGTTTTTTTCCCCACACAAATTTTCACCCAAAAGTCTCAATCATTCCAATAATCAATTTCATGTGTGACCCTCCATACATAAATGTTGGAAATGCTTTATATTCCTGCATTAATGTTCTGTTGGCTAAAAACTTTCAGTATATGAAATTTAATTGGATTTACAGCAGCACAGAGAACTTTAAATAGAGAAATGTAAAGGTTTTCATTTAAAAATAAATTGTGAATTTGTAAAACTCTTGGGTATCAACACAGTGGAGAATGTTTCTTAGAAATGACTTGCATGCGACACACAAAGCATGTATTTTCAGTATGTTCAAAATGAACTGGGCACTTTTAAAATGTACTAACATCACTGCATTCAGCACTGAATATGCCTGATTACTTTAGGGTCAGGATCACTGTTTTTGGTTTTGTCTGTGTTTCCAAGTTAAACTTAGGGGAGACAATTATGTTTTACATTTAATTAACATCTATCTGCCTGAAAAACTCCTGGAATTTATTTTGACAGATATAATTACATGCCACAGAAAAACAACTTTGTTTAGTAAAAGCAAATTACACTTAATGACCTGGATGTGGCAAATGATATTTTTTTGCTCTTTGCTCATATGTTCACCTGTTGACTGAAATGCATCCTGTTACAGGAGTTACACACATCACTGTGGCGAATGACCTCATTCTTCCCATGGACAGGATTGGCACCCACACACCTCTTTGTCTATTTCAGGTGCCTCTAGAAGCAAAATCCAACCATTTGTAGTCTGCAGATCTAAGAAACTAGGGCTCAGTGTCAGTTTTATTGAATTATTCAGCAAACAGCTCAGTTGGCTGGAATAAAAGAGAACCTCAGAGTTTACAGCTAGTTATTAAAATAAAAAACGAGGAAACGTATGAAAATGTATATGTGGATGAACCTACAGTATATTATAGCCGGGCAAAACCGAAACATCTTTGCTAGATATTATTATTATCATTTTTATTATTGGTTGTTGTCAGGTATTGGGGTGACAGGCGTTTCATCCACATTGAGAGAACACAACAATGGTGCCTGTAGCAGCATAAAGTGGCATAATTATGACTTTGTTGCTGCATACTGAGAGGTGTGTCGGGATACACCAAAGCTAGGCCTGCTACATATCCACTGCACCAAATACTGTACTTTTGAAACGTTGGTACTTGCTTTTCCATTCATTTCCAGTTTAGTACCAGCACTAAAAGTTCCAGTACCAAAGATGCCAAGTCAGCTGTAGTACTTCTTTGGTACTTCGGTTCTTTGGGGTTGGACTTGACACGATTTCTTTGACTGGTTATGCAAATAGCCCGCCTCTGAAACACAACACAAAGTCTGCCTTAAAAGCAATTGCGAACGCAGAAAAAAACAAATGCCATTTAAAAAAATATTGAGATTTGGTAGGAAGAACAGACAACAAAAGGGATCATGATCAGGATGACATGACAAGAATATAGGATGAGCAGTGATTCTGGGGCCCATGCCATCATTATTGAGAGTATCACATGAATGAAACCATTGAACGTGAAATCACCATGTGCGAATAATGCAGGCAGCAGGCAAACCACACCACAACACCAAATTAGAACATATGAACTATACAAACCAAAGGAGGCCATTCGGCCCACCAAGCTCGCTTGGGGAGAACTTAACTAATAATATATAGTAATAATTTGTCTTCATGCTTACGACATGGGTAACCATAATGACAGTATCGCAAGCTTCATGGTGGATTTGACGCGTTTCTCAGGCATTGCAGTCATTGTCACCACACACCTGTAGGGGGCAGTTTTTTTGTAGGTCCTTGGTGAGTGTCGCCCAGCCGCTCCTCATGCCTCCTCCAGCCTTGTGTCTTTATCTTAGAACACCACTGCAGATGGAGAGATAAGCTTTTAAAGCTCATTGTTGAACATGGAAAATTAGCTTTTCTGACAGATAATGACAGGAGAGGTCTGAGGAATATGAGCGTGTGGCTGAGAAAGCTAAGGGCACACAAACAGGCTGCTGGCTAGCCGCGAGGCGTCCCCTTAGCCGTGAGGCATCCCCTTAGCTGTCCGCTATTAAAGAGCATAGGCTCCTATAGGAATACTGCAGAGCTTCCAACAGAATTACCTTAGGGCCTGGCTTTCAGGCACGAGACCCCTGATTTCTATGGGCTCTTCACTCATGAACGAGTGTTCCATTGACCAAAGCAATCCTAAGCACCACAAGGAAAGAAAGATCTGCTGTCAAGGCTGACATAACCTGCGTTTTACTTCTAATTACAGAGATGAGCTTGATACTTTGAAGAAATACACAGAAATGTATTGAAAATCAAATAACAGGCAAACAAGACCAGTTTCTAAGGCATCCTTGGCATATATTAAAAAGAGGTCATCTTATTTAAGATAAGCTAACAGCTAAAACCATCTTGTATTGGACATTATTAGTCTATATTATAAGTGAAATGTAAGGCACTTCATCTTCTACCTCCCCGGCAAGTGAGGAATCATCTCGAATGCCTGGATCCAGGGACACGATGCAAGACGCCAGCACTTAAAGGAGCTCCACACTATCCACGGCAGGCCACCAAGAGTATGCAGGCTACTTGCATGCCAGTGGAAGGCATTCTGTTGGACTCAAACCTTCCCCACTGTGGTGCAATGATTAAATCTAGGAAATTGGCAATGTAATTTTTCACAAAATAAATGACTGATTTTTTTCCACGTACAATTGGACTATAGCACCATTCCAGAAAACAAACCCAAAATAAAATTGTCTAATAAAAGTGGTTAAAGATAGGTCCTGCCATTATAATACTGTGGAATACATGAATAGTAATATATAATTATGCAGTATTATACTGATCTAAATAACACTTCCATCTATCACTGTCCTCCTACCTTCAATGTCATTCAATTTCATCTTCTCAGAAATATAAGAAATGTGAACAGAAGATTACCTATAAAATTATGCAGTCGTTCAGATTAAATTCTTTTTGCGTCATATGGTCATGTGGTGCTTAGTATCTCAGCCAGCAGTACTGATTCACAGTGGTGTCCTTTACAGAAATGTCAAATTAACTGGAAACAAATTCACTACATAACCCCTGGCTGACAGTTGAGTATTTCAGTTATATCTGATGTAGTAGCATTTTAGCTCATACTGAAGTGTCTGGACACTCACATTCAAGCAAAAAGAAGAGAAATTAATACAAAAGGGTGCCACTCTAAGAAGGGATAACCAATGGCTTGATCACTGTAGGAAGGAATCTACAAATCTGGAGAAGACAGGCTTTCAGTAGAACATTTTATACAGTGTTGATTATAACCGAAATTTAGTTCAAAAACAGTGAATAATTCTATCCACCAAGGCAATTACAGTGGAAACCACTTAGTGATCACTATAACTGGATGATCATTGTAACCAAATTTTTCCCTTGTCTCTGGCTGATTATCAACTAATTGATATCTGTATATTTATTAGGTTACATGAACATGAAGTATTAAAACAGACAGCAACGCTATTTACTAAATTTTATTGACCGTTTCAAAATACAGTACAGCTGTTTCAAACGAGTTTCAAATTACAGTACCGTACAAATTAAATTACTGAATTATGTATAATTCAAATACTCTATAATGCAGTACAGTACTGCTCATAAAATACACCTTATTGTAATTTTGCTGCTGCATATTGGTAGCTCATTTTTGGCATAGGATTTGATGAATGTATATTCGTTATTGAGAGAATTTTTTTTTCCCGTCAAGTTTTCTGTGCGTGCAGCAGGTAGCTAGCTAGAGGCAGACGGATTACCGCAAGGCAAAGTAGGCAAGTAGAAAAAAACAAAAAAACAACATTTTTTTCCGCATGTTGTCATGTATAAAAACACCAAAAATTAACACTTTAAGAGGACTACTTGATTACTATGACTAATTATTTAAACTATTTGTACAGGAATGATTCTGTCCCAAGCATCTTGATCCATATAAGCGGTTGGTCACTGCAAGTGGCTTCCACTGTATTTGAAAAGTTAAAATGGCCAGAAAATGTTGGAGTTTTATTCTGTTGACATGTCTGATATATTAGTATATTAATCTTTTTATATTAATCCTTAAATGCATTTAATTAAAATGACAAGTTGAATTAAAATTTTAAACTGCAAGCAAAATATTAAGTGTAGGTTTGTTAATATATTAACAATTAACCACGTTAGTGTAATTACTGAAAGACGTTCCAGATCAAATGCTATTTGCCTGAAACTGTCCCCACAGTGCATGTTCCAGGTGCTTCTTGCTGCAGTTATGAAAATCTCGGCATGCAGACCCAGAACTGAAAAAGCAGCAGTTAGAAGCCATATGTTGTCTTCAGAGCTGCCTGCCCAGTCTGAATACCGACAGGTGAAAAGTCTGGTATGGCAGTGTAGCCGTCGCACCTCTCCATGGTTCAGAGAGCAAGGCTGGAACCGTGAAGAATCCCAAAGGCCAACTGAAGAATCCTGAGTAGATTTTAATGTTTACACTCAGAGCTGGCAATTATAAGAATCCAATAATGGTATTAACAATCACAGCATTGGCAAAAAAAAATTAAATAAAAAAACAGCTTATGAACACTCTATAAAAAGGGAGGACAAGTTTTAAATGGGCAGTACAATTAAAAAATAAATATGCAATAACTATTGGATTTCATTCAGTGTAAAATATTAACATAGTCCTTGAAGGCAAAAAGATACTGAGAAACTACCCTGAAAAGTCCACCTAAAACAATGAAGGCTGGGAACAGCTCTGCTAATCTGAATTGACATTTACACATAAATTAGAAAATAATTTCCATAATACAAAGCTTAAAACTAGGTCAAAATAACAGGTGCATGCATGTGTGTTTGAGAGAATGGCTCACGCAGGTACATAGTCAAATTTTATATAATGGATACCAAACTAAACTCAAAACAGGGAAAAAAACCAAGGTGGACATAGCATTAACAACAAAAGCAGGGTAGCTGATGCTGGGGGGAGCGAGAGGGGTGACGGCAGGGGGGAATGGGTGAGCCTGTCCTTTGGTCAAAAATCATGGAGCCTAAAGTCAGTGGCAGGAGTCCAGCATCCTCCAAAGGTCTGTTTTGTTTTTGTTTTCGATTCCCCCCCCTTTACACACAAAACATCTAAAAAGCTTTTTGTGGGAAAGTCTTTTTAATGAGTGCGGACAGAGAAAAGAGACACGGCAGGTAAGTGAGGAGTGTGCGGTCAACTGCATGCCTGGTGGCCTGTGTACTGCTGTGTACTGGTGGCTTGCGTCCGCACGTCTGTATGCACATACATACTGCATGTGAGGTGCTGTGTGAAGCCGCACCTGTTGGGGGTGCTGTTGTGGGTATGCATGTCCATGTGTCTGTGTGTGAGAAAGAGAGAGAGAGAGAGACAGAGACAGTGCAGATGCGATCCACTCCAGGGTTTTTTTTTTGGCTGGTCCACCAGCCTGCTCCTCCTTCGGTAAAAGAGCTCTACTCCTTGGCTTCCAAAAAAAGTGTCTCCTGAGGGAAAAGCTTTGCCTCCATGAAAGTCCACGCTGGATCCATCTGGGTGATCTGAGAGGGCAGAGATAAGGAAACAAGTCAAGAGTGAATGCTGGTGTTGGAGACAGCCACTGGGCTGAGCTTCGGACAGGTGGAGTCAGCAGGGAGGTCGACTGACTGCTAAGCGCAAGGATAAGCTCACGGCTCAAAAACAGAGCAGTTCTATAAGGAAAAACCATCCGTTCTTTAAGTATTACACGGCATAATGATAACACAAAATTATAAGAGAAATGTTTAGAAACATTTTAAAAATATACATAGTCAAATTTATATAAAACTTCACTTTCACATCAAATAGATGCAATTTACTGACCAGAGCAGAAAATTGTTGTAGTGTTACAACAAAAAATTGCTGTCAATTCACATACAAAGTACTTTAACAAACTCCCCAGGATAAGCTACTGGATAAATGACCCAATAAGGTCAATAAAACAGCCATTTACTGTGATAACAGCCTGACAGATTGGTAAAACACACAGTGCAAGTTTACACTGTCTGCAGTGTCATGAAATGCGTGTCTGCGGTCACTGTGCTGGCCTGACAGGCTGAGTTGCCGATCGCCAGCAGAGCTCTGGGCTTTCCGGGACATTGATTCTTTCAGAGGTTCCTCATATTTGCTTTCCTAAGGGTCACTCTCACCCGGAGAAACCCCAGCAGACTGGCCGGCCGCTCAAACACCTTCTTGGGGCCATGTTTGTGCTGCTCAAGTGCTAACCGTCAGAAGTAACTTGGCAATTCCATGCAAAGGTCAACAATTCCAGGGAGAAAGTCACGAGCACAGGAACAGATATATTTTTAAAATGTTCACTTATGTTTATATTTGACTGTATCTAACTGCTCAGCTCAAATGTTAAAGAAAATTATACCCTTTTTGCATCAGATACACTATAAATCTACACTTGTGTTCAAGCCTTTTGTGTTACACATATAATGCTTATTGTCTTTAAAATTCAGTTTGCATAAAATCATGTCCCATAAAAGTCTGTCCATTTGATGACACCCATAATGCTGAAAAACATTATGTATAATGTAAATTAATACCTGAATTTTGAAAATTTGTCGATATATCAGATATGCAAATTGACTCACTGATGCTACGTTTGTCCACTCTGAGGCATTTTGTATGCCAACATGAGTCTAAATGTCACATCCCTAAAGCCATAGGAACCAGGGGCCACAGGTGCAAACGTATCAAAATGGATCACGGGCACCAAGAAATGCTATTTTAATTCAGGAAAACCTGCAACGCGTCAGGCGATGAAACACTATGTTGGGTCTGGTATGTAGCATTACTGACTAAAGCGACTCTGTCCCCCACTGCCACCCACGTGCACAATCATCTCCGCTGACAAGCTCACCATCGGTGTTGTTCTACACCAGCTCCGGATACCCAGGTAAAGCCCGATAATCGCCAGGCTGTCTCGCCTTACATAGGCTGCTGCCCAGCACCTGTGCTCTCACCCCCGCTGGCTTATCTGCCTCTGGTGGGTCACACCCACAGATTAGCCCCCATTATGGCCACCGCAGCGCTAATTAACAAGCAGGACGCGGCCTGTCACGACGCCGAGGCCGTACACCCAAGAGGCCTCAGATCCCGGCGCCTGTGAGGGCAGCGCCCGCTCCTGCCTGCAGCATGGCACGCGCCTCACCTGCCAGATGGGGGCTGAGGAACAAGAAGGGACTTTCATTGTGGTGAGTGATGAGGTCACAGCACCACAAACCTGGGATGCGTTTCCCAAAACCATCCTTTCTAACTAAGTTAGCAACTTCCGTCATTCGTACTATGCAAGTACGACGTAGGTGTTTCCCAAAACCATAGTTGGAAATACTGAGGTAACGATACTGCAGACTTTGTCCTCGGGAAACAGTTGTGGCTCGAATGTTGGTTAGCTTGAACTACCATAGTATGATGCATTGTTAATGCTAACTTCCGTCGTCGTTCAGGAAACGCACCCATGAAAAGGTCTGGAATCAAAGCCTGACTCAGACACCCAAAACTCACCATGCCAATGGGTTGGCCAAACCAGAAGCAGACTTCAGGACATCATGCATGGCAAAAGGAAACAAACATTCAAGAAATGACTGACTACGAGGGAGCCAGAAACAGTCTTTGCAGGATCAGAATATCAGAAGCAACCCGGAGCTGAGCTTGCTGGAGTCTGCCCAGCATGGCTACCCTCTATGCCCCCGTTTAACACTCGTCATTTAACACCGACAGCTCCTGATAATAGAATCCCAGTGTTCGCGGGTATGCCAAGCACACTATTATTAAATGTCTAAAGCATATTCCTTACTTAAATCAAAAGCCATAATTAAAGTTTCATAGTATTCTTATTTCATGTATCGTATGTCAAAACATACTAATCGCCACTCCAAGCTGCTGTTTTCCACTGCCTGCAGAGCTGTTTGAACAGAGGATCAGGCAAACTCAGCACCCACCACCAGCTTCCCTCTGTGACCGCACCCCTCGCTGAGTTCCCCCCCAGTGCAGGCCGCTCCGTGCCACACAAAAAGGGCTTGATGAAGCCCCCCCCTCACCCCACGGCACGGGCGTGATGACGCAAACGATGCATGCACTGTCACTATCAAAGTCCCAACTGTCCAAACATCCTAGAATACTCAGACTCAACATTCAGTTACTAACTGTATGCCACAAAACACACCAGGACCCTATTTCAATTATTTCACTGCACTTGCCGTTATCGAGAAAACCCCACACATGTATCATAACGACAAACAATATGTAGAAGTGGGGGTGGCATCCTTTCACCCCATGATCGTCTGTGCCACACTTAGATTAACATGTAATTAGGGCGGCTGGCCTCAGCGTGACTTAGCAGCGCGAGGAGAGGGTGACACGGAGGCCGGGTGGGGGCGGGGGGGCTGGGCGC
>JABFDZ020000037.1:9680995-9693521 GCA_019775955.2 Pollimyrus isidori
TCCAGTGTGGTGCCTGTCCTACACAGCTGTCCAGTGTGGTGCCTGTCCTACACAGCTGTCCAGTGTGGTGCCTGTCCTACACAGCTGTCCAGTGTGGTGCCTGTCCCTGGAAGCCCCAGAAAAGACTGCAGGCCTGGCCAAGAACCCAGTAGGTCTGCACTGCCCCCCTCCCCTCCACAGCCCTCACCACACAAAGCCACACTAGAAGAAGCAGGCGGACAGGCAGGACTGAGACGAAGAGGAACCCCAGCTCAGGGAAGGGAATCACAAACAGCCCGATCAGCCTGTCCCCGGCCGCCTCGCTTAGCTACTTCCTTATCGTTGGCAGGCAACGGGCCCCGGCCTGCCAAAAGCCGTCCTTCATAGCAATGCGAGGAATCGGTCATACAACCGCTAATCCTTCGTTACACTGCGAGCCTGGGGACACTGTGCCGGCGATCTGCAGGCCGGTTTTAATGAAATTAGGACGCCAACTGCTGCCGGTACTTGGGAATGATCTGCCGGAATAAAGCGAATCTTTCACTCTCATTCAGTGGACGTCCGACATGCTGCTTCCGAGTGGAAACACTGTGCTGCCTTTTCCTGAGTGTGTGTGTATGTTTCCAAGCACATTGATGCACACACACACGTTCACTCCCCATGGACCACAGTAGCAGGCTGTCTGGGCAGGCCTGCACACTTCTCCTGATTAATGGAAGGCCCATATTATTTCCAACAAGTCTAATTAACCAGGTAGTTAAAGCGGTGCTCATTAGCTACATGCCAGCGAGTGTACCAGCCCTGCCTCTAATTACCAAGGCGGCAGCAGCAGTGCTGTGAGGGTATAGGGGGACGGAGGTGAATACTGCTGACTGTATCTTAAGTAACCAGTGCTCTTTTGTGCATACAGGGCTCCTAATTAATATTCGCCAAATTATAAATGCACTTGTGGATAGAAATAAAACACTCGCCGGCACACACACACACACACACACACACACACACACACACACACACAGAAAGTGCTCATTAGCTCGCCTTGGCTTTTAATTAAACTGCAAGCGTCCAACCATCCCCGCAGTCTCACTCTCCACACACAGGGGACGCCGATGAGCAACAAACTCCAGTCAGCTGGTGGGATTAAAAACCCAATTATTACAAGGAACATTTTCCTGCAGAGATGTTACAATCCGATTCCAAGGAGCCGTCTGTCTCATGGCTCGATCGCGAAAGAAAAGTTATTTGTTAATGTGGGAGGCGGGTGGGGGGGTTAACGATTGCCATCAGCGCTGGCAGATAGCGGAGGCGGCCGAGGTGGCGCCTAACGAGGGGCGGGGTCTGGCCTACTCACGTTTCTGCGGGGGAAGGTGGTGAGGATCTTGAACTCATCCCAGGGGAATCCCTTGGAGGCCAGGAAGTCAAAGAGCACCTGCAGCTTGCAGCTCCCCAGGAAGCGGCGCTCCAGGAACTCCCCGCTGGGCGTGCGGATGCGCAGCTTGCTGACGGGCACGCCGCCCTCGTCCTCGGGCTCCGGGGGTAACGCTTGCTCCAGTGACAGCCGAATGGCCTGCAAAAGCAGCAGTAGTCAGACAGATAAAGGACTAATGCTGAGCCAATGAAGACCCGCTCCATTTTTCAAGCCAGAAAGCACAAGTGTACCAAGCCAAGCATATAGGCCGCCCTTTGAACCCTATGGCAACACCCCGACAGGCAAATGCTGTAATTATACACGGCGGGTGCCGACTTCGACAGAGCAGCTGATACTCACTAGGACAAGGCTAAAATAAAACAATAACACAGCAGGCCATGACAAAGAAGGCAGCCACATTGCAGGTGTTATGATGCATTTATTTATAATGATGGGAATGAGGAGGGGGTGCCCCCTACAGGGCGGGAATGAGTTGAGCCGCTGATGTCGCAGAGCAGCACCTCTGTGGTTTTCACCTGTTTTGACAGTTGGCAGCATATGCTGTGGCAACACATGCCGGCTTTATTTACCAACCCTAATGGAATTATATTTCATAAAAGTGTCCAACAGTAGCTCATTAGCAGCTCCCATTTTGGTGAGCACATGTGCAAGGGGTCCTCGGGCGGGGCCATGTAAAGGGCCTCAGGGGACCGGAGCAGAGCCAGAGCCCCACTAGGGACTGCTGCGGACGTGGGCCGACTGACACACTCCTAAGTACTCACCAGAGGAGAGAACGTCACAGAGGAAAGGAGGAGCAAGCACCTGAAGGGGCCGGACCCCATACCCAAGAATAATGAGAGCTGCTCCCCCGAAACACAGCCCACCTCCATCTGCCGCTTCCCAGCTATCGCCCTCATCATCATCGTTGTCATGCAGACCAGGATTTGTTTGGGCTTTTTTGTCTGTTTAAGTGATCAATCAGTTATGCCTCCAGTCGGGAAACATGGAGCTCTCAAAAGTTCCTAACTGTCTCACCATGAGGTCTGTCCCCTTGCCGAAGGAGAAGAGGCCTGCGGACCAGGTGTTATCAGACAATTAAAAGACAATTTTATCAGACAATTAAAAGATGTATTATTTGCTTGTTAGCATAGCTCATTTTAAGTGCGGCCACCTTGGCACGGGCCCTGAGACAGCCTCTGTGTCACACAGCCTCTGCCTGACACTACTACAAACAAACCAGGTTTCATCAGACTTTTATTTTGCAGTCTGGCAGAGATCTCTGAATCCTACCACCTGCTTCACGTAAACATTTCTATGCACCCCTGACAATATAAGCTCTTCATAACATTCCCAGCAGCTCCCACCACCAGCGTTCCTTGGTTGAAGAGCCACCGGAATCTTCGAAAGTTAACTGTGCAGAAAAATGATCAGGGAGACGTGTGACGGGCTGCCCGGCAGCCCCGATGGGTTTAACGAGCTCTCCCCGCTGGGCGGCGTGGAGCGAGCGCCGTGAGCTTAGCATAGCACGATGGAGCCGCATGGATCTGTGATTGGAGGCCTTACGCTTTTCGCTCTGGCCCTCTGTTAGTGACGACATACCAATTAAAGCCCCATGATCGGCGAGACACAGCTCCACAACGCTCTCCACAGGTCAGCGTTCCCGGGGTGAGCATCTCCACACAGAGGCTGCCCATCATGCCAGAAACGTCCCTAAGTGTCCTCCTAGCGCTCGCCCTAAAATAACACTCAGACCTGGGACTGAACGCTGTACAGTGCGCGGATAATTGGCCACAGATGAAACCAGAGAA
Organism: Pollimyrus isidori; assembly: GCA_019775955.2. Taxonomy (NCBI): domain Eukaryota; kingdom Metazoa; phylum Chordata; class Actinopteri; order Osteoglossiformes; family Mormyridae; genus Pollimyrus; species Pollimyrus isidori. Next base: position 9,684,191 of record JABFDZ020000037.1, read on the forward strand.
GTTCTCAGTCATGCTGTCTGCTGGCGCCACCTGGGGGGTGGGAGGATCATTACCTCGGTTGAGCGATGTTATGGATGATCGGGGTGGTATGGTGACTTTGTCCAGAGTGACACGTGAACGGCTCTTTGCACACGGCAAACAGCGGTACGATTGGTGCTCTTGGGGGAGGCCAACCTGGCGTGACAGGTGTGGATGACCCATCACCCCAACCACGTGCACCATTGTGTGCATGTGTATCTGTGGGACCAACCCCCTCACACGTGACCTGGGGGGGGGCAGGGTTTCCTGGAAGTGAGGGACCCCACCTCAGCGATGTAACACAATTAAAAGTTCTTCTTTGATAACGGATGTTTGCCTAATGTGACAGCCCGCCCAAGGAGCCCTCTGTTCCCTGCTTAGTAAACACACAGCTTTCTGTGGCCATTTAACCACTTTATTCACTGTTGGATCTGACAAAGGGACTGATACACACAGCATGTAGCCTGGCTGCTAATGGTTCCCTACCTTTCATGAGGCTGCATTAAGGGGCCTGATGTTAAACCATCATTCAGGTGATATGAAAGGTATGTTTACTGGAGACCTGAGTCCGCATGCCAGCTTACCTGCTGCCACACCAGCTTACCCGGTGCCATGCCAGCTTAACCGCTACCACGCCCCCACGCCAGCTTACCCGCCTCCACGCCCCCACGCCAGCTTACCCGCCTCCAGGCCCCCACGCCAGCTTACCCGCCTCCAGGCCCCCACGCCAGCTTACCCGCCTCCAGGCCCCAACGCCAGCTTACCCGCTGCCACGCCCGCACGCCAGCTTACCCGCCACCACGCCAGCTTACCCGCCACCACGCCAGCTTACCCGCCACCACGCCAGCTAACCTGCAGCCACGCCCCCACGCCAGCTTACCCGCCACCACGCCCCCATGCCAGCTTACCCACCGCCACACCCCTCGCCAGCTTACCCGCCGCCACGCCCATACGCCAGCTTACCAGCCGCCTGGTTTACCTGCCGCCACTCCTGCCAACACGCCGGCTTACCCACTGCCACGCCAGCTTACCCACAGACACACCCCCACGCCAGCTTACCCGCAGACATGCCGCCACGCCAGCTTACCCGCCGCCACGCTTTACAGAGCTCACCTCGCGCTCCTCCTCCTGCTCTCTCCGGATCTGCTCCTGCCGGACCTGCTCCGCCTCCTCCCGTTCCTGGGCCTCCCTCTGCAGTGCCAAACAGCAGCTAGTTAAGGTCTCAGCCAGCCAAGGCCCCGGCACCAGACATGGCTTTGAGGGGCCAAATAAGACCCTTAGCAGGTGCAGTCTGTCATTAGTAGGGTCCTTTACAAGACAACTGATATCTGAAGTGCTCTCCAGCTATCCAGGGACCCATGACCCACACAGGGATCATTTTCTCCTGGCTTCTTTTCACTTCTACTAAGGAGCCAAAATATGAACAAAATATTCATAGAAAAGAAACAACATTTAACAAACAAACAGTAACAAAGAAACATCCCACCTTTCTGCGGTCAGCCTCCAATGACAGGCGGTACGCTTCATCCTGCTCCCTCTTCACCATCTCCCTGGCTTCACGCTCATCCTGCAGCAGCAACCGAGGAAGATGAAGCTCGTTAGAGGAAACACAGCCACCCTCTGCAGGTTATCAATGGCACGGTGAGTACAGGGAGCGTCGCTGCTCCTGTAATGCTGCAGGGAACAGTGGCCCCCAGTGCAGTGGGTCCCCTGATCGCGGTGGCATCCAGAGCTGGTTTGGCTCCAGACTGGCCAGTCCCAGTGCGGTAGCCCCAATATGGGAGCGGTCACAGAGGATTGCCTACCTACTGGCCACGTGAGACTTTCTGACGAGCTAAAACGAGATGGTGGAAGGGGTGGGGGGAGAGTATCTTCTAAGATCTCATGGCAACTGTTGGCAGGATGTTGAAAGGGAGAGTGGGGCTGATTGGCTGCTTGGGAAAATTCCCACATGGGAAGCAGAGCGTAGTCTGGGACAGAGAGAGACACCCTTCAGGGCAGAGTGTGACGCTGAGGTCCCTCAGCCCCTGGGGGACTTCTCAGTTACAAAGGAATGTCATCAGAATGCCAACGCACACGTCTGCAGAGCCCAGCTTCATCCAATGAGCATGAGGTCAGGGCAGCTGTCCGCCAGACAGGGGACGCCGAACTTGGCAGATTTTACAGTGGAGCTGGACCCAGACCTGTCCTCCCATGACCACCCTGCCCCACTAACCCAGCACCCCCTGTGGGTGTTGTAAACACACGGCACCAGCCCTGGGTGACTGAAATTCAGCCCACTGCAATAATCTGACACATCAGCTGCTCACACAGGGGGGGAAGCAGGCAAGAGCAGGGTAGGGGACGGGGCTCCTATCCAAACAGGGGCCTCCAACATCAAACTATGCAGGAAGTAAAAAACGTAAAAAGCATAAAAAACAAACAATAAAATGAGGGACATCGTAAAATGCAATCATAGAGGATAAGAGAGTGAACAAAGCAATTCAGGGCGAGACCATAGAGAGCCGTGAAGCAGACTTCACATGCAGGATGGGGTGCAGAGTGGCTGACATTCCTGGGGGTTATGGATTAGGGTGCTGTCTCAGGAACTGTGCCATGCATCGTGCTCACTTTGAAACACTGTGTCACGCCCATGCAAGAAGGAATGAAAAGTGCTGCTGCTTCCAGGTATCTCTGCCAGTTCGTTGTCCATCTTGTGTGTGTGTGTCATGACAGAATTTCTGCCTTAACTGTCAGTCAAGCCCATTCAGACCAGAATGGAAGCATCTCTGCACTTCTGCTTAAACAAAAGGCTCAAGTTATATTTCTAAGAAACCTCTGATTCCTGGGAATCTCTGCTTTCTTGGAATTCAAAGTCTGAGCCCTGCCCACTATAAAACCCCCCACAAACGTACACTACACACAACCACACATGAAAATGGATGCACAAAATCACAATTGGAAACACTGCTTCAAATGTTCCAATTATGACAATGTAGGTCAAACGCAGACAAGGACAGAGAAAGACACATGACAGAAATACACAAAGTACAGCCTCGAAATTACATCAGCACTGAATCACCAAGTCTGTGATCCATTTTCCACAAAAGATGTACATTGTGAGCTTCATAAGGCTAGAATATATAGCAGCGCTGCCATTCAGAACCAACATATATTCAAGGTCATTGTAAAACGACATGTGGTGTCAAGAGCACAAACTTAGACCCTGGCTTCATGATCACCCAGATGAACTCAACACTTACCAAGGCCTCCCGATTCACGAGATCCAATCATCCTGGACATTTACAGGAAGTTCGGGAATTTTCACTTCCTTCATTCCTCAATGAAATGATGGCTTTTCAACACCCTAAACAAAACGCCAGCTAAACGAGCTAAACAAATCAATTTAGATTGATGGGAAAATACAGAATTTCATTAAAACTCCCATGAATGGAAGCTTGGAATCTTGCCATCTGTTCAATATTCCTATTTGCAGTGAATTTTGGTTCAATATTTTTAAATATACAATGTACTAATTAATCTTGTTTTGTACTTTCTGAAGGATAACGCAGGTAATAATTACTTCCCAGGAGTCAATATTCCACTCCTATTCTGCAGTCAATGCACAGGAAAAACATTTAATAATGGCGATAGTTTGTGCCCTGAAAGGTCACTAAAGTATTTAAACAAATCCGTGATAGTCCGACAATCAGAGCCAGCGATCTTACGTCTGATGGAGTGAGCAGAATGTCAAGTGGCTGATAACAGATGGATCCACCCAGTGCTATTGGGTTCTCTCTCAACACAAGAACAAATCAGGAATCTGTAGAAAGTTGTCAAAACCTAAAACAGCATTCTCCCCATGCCTGTCATAACATTCTTGCTTTTCCAATGACCGATGTTTAATTGTGCTTACTAGTCCATTAGTTTTTTAGAACATCTACAAAATCACGTTAAAGAAAAATATTTTGAAGATAATATCTTAATTCGAAGCCTAGACCTACTAGCAATATAAATTTAGAAAAATTTTATTTGAAGATTTTGGTTGTATTCCATCACTTTTAAAGATTAATATGCTTCAGTTCCTAAAAAAGGAGCCCGATATACAAATATGAAACAAAAATATTCATTGTGAAAAGTTCAGGAAGTTTGGATGAGAGTCTCTCGGGTCATATTAAGCCTCCCATCTACTTTCTGGGATCATCTCTGGAGCCCCAGGATTTACACAGAAGACACATTGTCCTCACTGGTGAGCTTCCAGACAAAAGGGGAAGGCCCCACAACAACTTGGAGTCTGCGATTGCTGTGGGGTCTAAGCAGTCTGAGAGCACAAAGCAATGCCAGCCACAATATATGCTTGACATTGCAAGCCTTCCCGACTCACCATCTCATTTTGAATACATCCCTCACCCCTGAAGTGTCAGGAGACTCATTCACCTCAAGGATCAGCTACTGCAAATACCTCAAGGCTCACTAGCCATTTGCTTCCGGTTCAGTTTGTCTGCCCAACACCTGATAGGCTACAGTGCAAATAAAGGTGTCTGTACATCCCTGGTAGAACATAGGCGGAGAGGATGAGGGAAGGTTACTATACGCGAAAGAATGTAAGATGAATCGCCATGAACTTCCAGGCCATGACAAACATCTCCATCATATGTACCAGCATGTTTTCTCCTCATGTTGTCCTTGAGCGGCTCTCCAGCACACTCACCTCATCTCTGATGTCTTCTTGCTGCTGGGCAGTGAAGATCTCAATAGCCGCCATTAGTCGCATCATCAGCTCATCCACCGTTGTGTTCCCTGGAGACAGGACAGACCGGTCAATCGATCGGAACACCCCAGGTGGACAGTCATGTGCGGATGGTCTTTAGCGTTAGTGACATTCCATTCCTTACCTTGAATGACATTTAAAACTTCATTGGACGCCCGTTTGCCCATGACAATGAGAAGGAGAGGAAACTCATCGGTCTTGTATGTCCGGATGGTTTGCGCAACCACACTTCCAAAGTGCCTCGTACACATGGTTAGTAACCTGGTACCAGAAAAGAGAATGGATCCAATAAAAATTCCAGTCTCCAGAAATTGGAAAATTAGTCTTGCTGCACAAAAGACTTTAAAGCCAACTCAATCCATCTGAGGAGTAGGAGATGAATTAGTATTCCTAACCAGCCTTGCCGACTTGATAGAGCAGAAAGGATTTTTTATTCCATTACAAAGACAGAACTTTAAATTAACATTTCACTAAAGGAAAAGGGTAGCAGGCAGACCCTGAGAGCTCACTGTAAATGTCATAATATTAATGAATTGCCATTGACTGAATGCAAATATAGATTAGCTCTTTTCCTCTCATTTTAATAAGATGTGTTTTAATAACTGCATGATAAAAAAAATTGTAGTATTGGCATACGTGGAGTAGCACAGGTCATGGAAATGAAGGAAGGAGGAGTGCAGGACGATAAGTCTCCACTATTTAGAAGTTAAAAATGGAGAGCAGAGTGGAGCTCCTTCAGAATCGGCAGCATGGTGTCGTTTACAGAGGGAGACGATGGAACAGCCATTCCGCCCGACATGCGGGATGGTGGGGCCGAAATGACCCAGGGCGGTGGCTTGGTCTGACAGAACTTCACGTGCTGCTTCGTCAAACATATTGAATGGATTTACTCCAGAAAAATCTACAAGAGCAGATTGAATGACATTCATTATTTGGCCATCGGTTCAGTCACAATCGACTGGCAAAAAAGCCTACCTAATTTCTTTCAGAAAACAGTTTGTACCAAAGATACAGGTGTCCAACAGTATTCTAAAAACCAGCCAGGACTTTGACAAACAGGAACAACACACCAAAAGCCAGAGGTGACAGTAAGCAGCTGGGCTCAGAGGACACCGCCATGTTCCCCGATGGGCTGAGGTCGATACCCATACTCTGACCTGGCCAGTGCTGATTAGGAACAAGGTAACCCTAATAAGGCGTTGGATGCAGGAGAAACCAGAGGCTACTATGCCCATTACACAGACTGGACTCTCTGGCATAACCGATCTCCTGAACTGTCTCCTACCATTGTCAAGTCAATTCACAGCACAGTCCTGTCTTTTTGCACTACATTCTGTATTTACACAATATGTTGTACACTCTTCTGTTGCACTACATGTTGTATGTTTGCACCATGGTCCTGAAGATACGCAATTTCATCTCATCTGGTACACTGTACTTGGGTGAGATGGCAATAAAGAAAATTCAGAAATCCGTACAGAACTTCCATCTTTTTTATTACACTCTGAACAAAAGTAATTAGATCACACTTCACATTTGATGCTAATTTGAATATTAGATCTTCTAAACTACTTAAATATGTCTCAAATGTTTAACCATGTCCATTTCATTTTAAAAGGTTTAAACTATGACAAATCATTTGTAACTAATGTACAAAGAAACCTGAATATTATCAAACCTGCCTGATAATGAAATTGTAATTTAATGCACTGGTAATTGCCTTTAATCAAGGTCTTATAACACTCATTTTTCTAAGCACTTATTCTCTAGATATTTCCACTGGTTGAACAAAATAATTCTTTGCCATCATGAGTGACCTCTCTAATTAACAAAGTAATTATGAACCCAAGCATGCACAGACATGCAGAAAAAAAAGGATTGTAAGATGCAACACCCATAGCGAATGCTGCAGAAGACGTTGGATGAAGCCTAAGAAACCTGACCTGTGCAGAATTTAGCCCTCTCAATTCTTGATCTATTTAATGAGTTAAAAGTTGAGACGTGTTCTCCCAAATTCCTGTTTCACTCTGTATCCACCTTACTGATGCCTCAGAGCAGTCTGCTGTGATTCAGGTCACGCTGACAGTTTCATGCCATAAAAACATTACTTTACTGTAAACAGCGTTCTCCCCACCTTTGTGGGAACATGTTAGATGTGTCAGGTTCTAAAATCGTCAGGTTTTCAGACACAAAAAATGTGATAATATGCTAAAATGCGCAGGAGAGGGTGATGAAGCATTTTAAAACATATTTAACAGGGTAGCCCAAATTATTTAAATCAGCTCAGGGGTATAAAGGGGTAGTTGTTTAAATCAGCTCCCATCTGTTTTCAGTGTCTTCCACAGGAAGTATAAAACAAAAATTATTTCAAAACATGCACACTGTACAAAACATTACAAACTACTGGAAACTATTTAATATCGTGCATTTATCAGATCTGAGTTTCACTTTTTAATATCTTACACATTAGCATTCAGAAAGGCACCACATCTCCACGGGCCGGCAGCGAGAACGACGGCGGCCCCGGAGAACCGCTCCTGCGTACAATGACTCTCGTCCTGAATATCGTTAAGCGAAGCGAAGAAACCCAGCAGATTCCTGGATGAAAAGAGGCTGAAGCAGCCAGGACCTCTTCGGCACTAATGCCAATCACAGTCAGTCAGTTCCAACCCAGGAGCGTGAGAATGTGAGCCCGCGTTTGTGTGTGTGTGTGTGTGTGCGTGCACGTCTTGTGCTATGCATTATGAAAAGCTCCAGATGTTGCCCGCCTTTAATCTGCGATAAAATGACTCAGCTGGGGCAAAGAGTAGGAGAAAGGCAGCAGAATGAGGCAAGGAGTATCCTAAAAGGAAATTAAAAAAAATTAAAATGTGGGGTCAGAGTCTGAAAGTCCAGCCTCCCCCCTCAGCACCTCCACCAAATCTCTCTTAAACGCCTCCTTCCAGGGGGTGGGTTTAGCAGGGCAGTCTGCTGAAAGGAAAAGCTTTAGCCTGCCCTGGAGCCACCGCGGCCGCTGGGCTCAATCAAGCCTCCATCTGGACGCCGGCCGCGTCCGCTCTGCGCCACCGCCGCCGCCTACACACCTGGGGCACAGCGCAAAGTGGGGGGCGACCTGCTTTGCTTTCGGGTCAACAGATGAGGGCTTGAGAAAGTTAGTTAGGTACGACTTAAGCACAAAATTAACGACCAGCTAAGGGGAGGAGGGCAGACGCAAAACTTACTGGAAGGGGACATCTGGTCAATTAATGACTGCTGACCGGTTCTCCCCAAATCCCCCCCCCCAGTGGACATGTGCTCCTGGCAGAGGGATGGGCACCTGGGGCAAACACAGCACTGGGCAGCTGATTAGGGCGCCTGTACCAGGCTGAAATAGAGATATTACCCAGGACAAAATCTTCATTCCTGCACGTATAATTGGCCCATCCATTCAGGCAGATTAGAAAGGACTGGTCAACAGAGGTCTTATTCTGCAAACACGACTTCCTTTGTCATGCACTGGTGTTAACCCCTTTTCAGGATGGAGCAGTATGACTTAAAGGGTAGCAGTAGAGGCTGGGAGCCTCTCTATGAAGGTATCATCCACCAATAACAGCTAAGCTATACCACATCCCACAGACCTGGACAGCTGAGGATAGAGAGCTCATTTCCTGGGCTCTTTGCGTACTGGGCAGACTGTACCTGGCTTTGTTAGCTTCTTTAGTGACATCCCAGGCCCAGGTGATGAAGTTCTGGCTGAGATATGACACGATGGACTCGGCACACAGCATCTGAGAGCAGAAGACGTTGGCCAGCACACTGGTGTCACTGTGGAGGTAGATGGCCAGCAGCTTCCTCTGTGGGGCAGAAACTTCATTAAAACATTTGGAAGGGGGCACATTTCAGCTAGGCTGAGGTTAAAGGCAACGGGACAATTCACAAGAGCTAAAAGGGGCAGCCACCTACACAAAGATTACCCTGAACCTGACACTGCTCAGGTTTCCAAGGGGACTGAGGGGCTGGGTGGGCAGATGCGACAGACAGAGCAGCCCCTCAATTAACTGCATGGTCACCTAATCAATAGGAGGACAGACTCTGCTAAAGCCTTTGTGTTTCAGCACTGACGTACAGTATGAAGAGAAACTGTGTGAAAGAGCAGCCAGCCAGGCAAAAAAAAAAAAAAAAAGAGCCAGGCAATAATAAACATACCAGGAACAAATCATGCTACTCATGTAGCGTCACATGCTGGGGAAGCTGGAGTTGACAATTCTGAGGGACAGACTCAGAAAACCACCCCAAAAAAATAAATAAATAAAAAGTGAATCAAGATCTTAGGACTAACAACTAATTAAACCAATGTGAAAAATAAAGGTTCTCCGAACAGGCAGGAGCGTGAAACATCGGCTGGAGCAGGGTAAAGGTGGAACACCTCGGCTTCTGCAGAACCTCGGACCCGAGAGCAAAACGCGGGTGAGAGGAGAGGAGAGGAAGCGGGGGGGGGGGGGGGGGCGGGGGGGTTTGTGGGGCGGGTAGAAAAGGGTGCGCCGGGGGGGCGCCCGTGTGTGGGAGGGCTGTATAGGGTAGTAA
>JABFDZ020000037.1:9694404-9706716 GCA_019775955.2 Pollimyrus isidori
CCCCCCGCCCCCCCCGCCGCCCCCCCCCCCCCCCCCCCCCCCCCCCCGGCGCGGGGGGCCGGCCCCCCCCCGCGCAGGCGAGCCGAAGTGCCTGTTTTGCAGCCAGGCTGTGGGACATGCGGTCATATTCAAAATGAGAAGGAATTCTCTGGCACAGGTGCTCTCCGAGCATCAGAAGCAGAATAAACCCGTCTAGCGGACAGCTGCAGCCCCGAAACCCTGGCGTATCGGGTGAAATCACCCCCGCGGAGAAGCTGCCCACTATGTGTTTGCGCTGGACATGAACCCCCTTCCCAGGTTTATTTATTTTGCCCGACAAACGGGCCTTGCCGGGAGCCTACGGCCGGCGAACTTCCACCTGGCTGATAGCACAAGCACAACAAACACCTCCATATACCATCCCTGAGAGGGAACGTGCCTTAATTAGGGTCGCATTTGTTTACGCAAGTGAAATCGCTGGAAGACGTTTTTAATTATTGCCAAGGTGGAGAAACAAAAGGGACGCCGTGAAAGCGACGAGCTCCAGCCGCCGGAAAAGCAAACACTGCTCAATAAAAAGCTCAGATTACTGTCTGGTGACCCCGGCGACACGCAATAGAGAGTCCTGATCAACGGTTTACCAGATGGCAGACTTAAACCGGCACACCAGAACGCACGCGCTGAATCAATACCGCACTGTCTGAGGGGGTGAGTCATTACGCGTCCATGAATTCAACACGTTAAAAGTATGGACAAATATATAATACTTATCCAAATACACAGTACTTATCCATTATTAAATCACTTACAGAAAATACTACAAATCAAGTTTTCAAAAGCAATTTGTAACCATAAATACAAGAATGTACAAGAAGCACTTCCGGGTATATATGTGGATAATGACATCAAATCAAAACAATAGAAATTACTTAAAAGGCAAACAAATTTGAATTCTCAAACCTAGAATGACAAAATTTCACTAAAGCCAAGGATTAAATGCACTTGATTTATAATTAGCCACTTCTAATTAGTGAAAGGAGCATAACTTAAAATATTACAAGTATTGATTAATGAGTGATTAACATAAAAGCACAGATTCACAGTTCTGGTGGAGACTCTGGAGCCATTACAGGACCAATAGATGATCCACAACTGGATATACACCATTTGTAAATTATGACTATATGGTCAGACTATATGAGTATATGGCAGTTACAACATAGAAAGATACAGTTAATTTGGTGTTTGTACAAGGTACATAGGAATTCTTTGGTTTTCTGTGAAGCCTCTCTTACTGACGTGGTTATGGGGTCAGAGCGCAAGGTCAAGCAGCGTTCAGAGCCCCTACAATTACCCAGTGAGCCACGGGTTTCAAACCCACAAACATGAGCACAGATCCCTATGCACTGTGCAGCACATCACCCTTGAATGAACACATTGTAACAATGAAAAATGTCTCAGACTTTCGTACAAGCTCACCTAGAGACACAAACCAGTCATGAATAAGAGATGGGCAGCTGTAGAAGCTGCTCGTGGCCCAAGCCGGAGCTCCCTGTCCTCAGTCTACCCTTCCCTTCGCAAGACAAGGCTCTGGGGCTGCGGGGGAGTGGAGGGTTGAAATACATCCCCCAGCGGAGCTATGAATTTTGATGCGTCTCCTTGAGAGAGTGAGGGGTTACTCCGATTAACCACAGTGTTAGAGGGATTTGAGGAGGCCTCGGCAAGGATGGGTGGTCAGCCAGGGAAGCCTTCGGGTTGATCCCCCCCACCCCTCCAAGGGGCTCAAGGGCCCCCAGCATTTTCATTAAGGGCGGATTGAGCGCATCTCTCTCCTCAGAAACACCTCATCAAATGTAGTGTTTTACTTAGTGATTAGCCCCAGAGCCTTTGAAAGCGAGAGAGAGCCCTCCACAAAATCCCTCCCATAAACCTGGAGTGCTCCAATAACTGCTTAATGTGCAGCCCGTTGAGCTGACAAGGGCAGAGATTTACATCCATTTCTCTGAGAGGGGGTTGGAGCTTTAGCCTGGGGAGGGGGCTGGTTGACTTTAATTAATATAAACTTGGTGACAGCATGTGTCAAAAACTTTTCCAGTTTGGTCATCAGATTCTGTAACTCGGATGACGGGGCTAGCTGCAAGTCTGTCCAAGCTAGGAATTTTATTTTCATTGACACAATCTATAAACTCCTCAATGACACATGACATCAGGGGAGGGGTTGGGGGGATAGGCCATATTGAGCCGGCTTAGGGGGGGAGAGAAATGAGCCGGTAACCGGCAAGGGGCCAGCGGAGCCTTTGCATTGCAGTCTAAAACCCCCCAAACATCTTGCTGCATCTTCCCATTCTAATAAGACTGTAATCCACACAAGCTGTCAGTTGATACAAGCTTCCTTATGAGGACAAAGCAGGGAGGAGAAAGGAGGGGAAGAAACTCAAGGAACCAGGCTAAAAATAAAGCGTCAGATGTTGGGGAGGAACATTAAAATTCAGCTGGGTTATGGTAACATAAGACAGACAGGAAACGGGAATTTGTCTTTGGTTGGGGAAAAAAATAATTAAAGATTCTTCGTACGACGGCGGCACAGATGCAGATGCTTATAATGTTCCTCCTGGCCGAGTACGCATCTATACAAATAAAAGTATTTGGTTTTTCAGCATGAAAACAGGGTAGTAGAAGGTAGAGATCACATGGAAGATGCTGTTAGAAATTTTGCACAAGCACGCATCATGGTGAAAGTGAAAAAAGAAGGTTGCAAATGCAAAGAAGAGCTGAAAACGAGTCCAAATGTCCTCAGATCACTTACATCTCTGGCTTTGCCGTAGAATGCCTCATGACAGGCTGCCTCCATAGACCCAATGAAGAAAACCGGATGGGAGTCCCCGTACCTGCCGGGGGAGGGGGCAACAAAAAGGATGTGAGTTCTCTGCTGCAGGTGCCGGGCAGCTCTAACCACGCCGTAAACTCACCGTGCTGAGAACTCGGCCGTAAAGTGCAGCAGGGCGTCACCTTCATTCTCCGTGTTCTCAGGAACTGCAACACAAGGAAACAGGATCACATTGGCAGGGCCCGAAACAAAAACCATAAACAGAATCAAAATTGGGACATTTCCCAGGCTCACTGTCAAATCCCATCAACGTACTCATGGGAGACTTCCGACATCCTGAGGTACCCATTCCGAATATTTCTGCCTCGTCCACTCCGAATTCAGAAGGATCCTCGAAGTCATCGCCCTCACTGTCGCTCACCATGTGCACATCTGTACACTACAGACACGCCAGGAACAAACACACAGACAAGGTCAGTGAGGTCTGACCTCGTGCAGCATCTTCATCAATTTTATTAAAGTATTATGAATTAGCCAGCAATTCACGCTGAAGAATGGAAGATGTTTTTAACTACAGCTCAGGCAGTGCAGCAATGCCCATGTCTGAAGGGGGGGGCACCATTTGAATGACAGATTCCATGTTCTGCATAAGAAATCAAAAGTGCACACAGCACAGCGACTTTTTGAATTCATTCTCCAAACTTCACACTCTTATCTAGTAGATAATGGGCAAGGTGGTAAAACAGTAGCCATATCATGGAAAGTCAATCGGGCGGATTCTTGAGGCTGTGACATCTCTATCAACCACATCAGTGACATTTTTCAAATTACCTACTTGGGTACAGAAATATTCCCCTTGAATGTGCACATTTCCCAACATACCTGGCTGACCCCATCTTTATAAATGACTGCTAGAAATTCACATTCCAATGCATAATGTATGACCTTCATGCGGATTTTGGCATCAGTAATATAGTGAGAAATATTCAGAACCTTCCTACAGTGGCCTGGCTTGAAAAAGAAGAAAACTTTGTATATTTCACTGTAATATTTCATTCAAAGCTGAAAGCACAATCTGAAGATTAATGGGATTAATTTAATGAATAAACACGCAGAAAATGTAAACAAAGCATTAATTGAATATATTTTCCAAGCTGTGAACTTGGCTGGAATTACAGTCAAAAGTGACTCTGGGGTGACACCACTAACCCAAATAGGTTGTAGTGCTCTCTCTACACTCATGGCAAAAGAATTTTCTCTCAACAACACCCATCTTTTGTTGATCTGGTTTTCCCTTTAAAGTGTTTTTGTTGGTCAGGCAGACATTAAAATGTCTCTTAGGGCTACCTTATGGTATGTTCAAGCCCAAGCCACTACCCAGTGCCTGCTGAAGAGAAACGCCAAATAGCATGATGCTCTGACTTGGTCATGAGCTGCTCTGGACCTGCACCAAGGCAAATGTTCTGCATTTACAGCAGAATGCAGCAGTATGTTCTCCTTTGCAATATTCTGGAAGGAATGTTCTGAGCCATTTTGCTGACAGCTCCACATGGCCTGAGGTTTAATTCAGGACTGGGTTTTTTATATAACCTACCTTTATCTAGATACTCTTATGCTACTGACACAGTGACATCATACCTGATGTCAAGAGAGATACTGATCTAGGCAGAGCCTGGGCTGAGAGGTACACCTCTAGCTTGCAGGCTGAGCTGACCAGGCCACAGGGATACACTGACTCAGTATCCTGCTAATTTCTAGGGCTCTGGCAGCAGAACTTGACTGCCTAGATAGGGGGGCTCACAGAGGCAGATGTCTCCGTTCCTCCATTCCACACAGAGGTGCAGCTGGACCAACTGTGCTCATTTTGCACAAATTAACTCAGGTTTACCCAGCAGACTTTCAGCACAGCACAATGTATTTCACATTTACATACATCTAAGTAATAGATTTAGCATTTCATTTATATTTAGCAGGTTTTGCGAATATTCCACTAAATGTGTCAAATGGATCACATATATCACAAGCCATGTGTGAAAACTGAGATGGGGAGGTTCTGGACAGGCTTGGTGGCCTTTACCTCATCGGACTGATCCCGGGCTTGGGTGGGAGAGGCTCTCCGGCACACGCTCAGCTGATGGCAGGGGTAGCTGATCCCAGAGGCTGCCAACGTCATCTGGGAAGCACAAAACAAGCAGTATTCCCACAACACTGCTTAGTCCAAACTCTCCTGTCAGGCAAGTGTCTTGGAAACATGCTGGTATAAGCTTGGCTGGAAACACCTTAAATGTCACCGGTTGTCAGGTACATTAAATGCTGATAGTAGAAACGTACCCTCGATTCGCTAATCAATGAAATCTGAAGATATGTCAACCCAGTGGACAGAGTCCAGAGCGGCTTGTGGTTCGCCCAGCATACATGGGGAGAGAAACAGGCTGAGCAGAAAGGAGAGCGGCCAGCGCCCAGCCTGCTAATTAACTCACAAACAGACCCTGAAAATGTCAGACAGCATTATCGCTAAGGGGACTCATTAAACGCTGCCGCTCTTGGCTCAGTCCCCAGAGTCGGTACTGCGTAACCTGGAGCCCAGGATGCCAAGCAGAGCACAGGGCCCCGGGCCCCGGCACTCGCCGAACTGGATCTTGGAAAAATGTTAGAGCAGCACATGACACCGGGGATGCCACACCTGGCTAGCAGCTCACGGGCAAAACAAAACCACTTATCAGGATTTTGATGCTTTAAAGACTCTTAAAACATCGGGGTGGGGATGAACAACGTAATTAACAGAAAACACAGTCAGCACTACCTAATAAAATATAGCATTAGCTCATTTTAATGGGTCCACTGGCTGGTGGCAAAGTGTGAAATGGGGGGGGAAGTGAAATTAAAACAGGCCAGAATAAAACCTGACTTTATCGTTGCTAAAAAACAGTGTAAACCCTTCTCATGCACCCTGAGTGATTTATAAGCATTGTGAAGTAAAGCCAGATAATACACCATGAAATCGGTCGTTTGTTGAACAATTCAAGTTAACTGCTAAAAGCTACAGTGAAACGTCGAAGGCCCACAGCCAGCCTGCAAGGGCCAGAAAAGCAATGACACTGTCGCATATAGAAATAAAGTGGTTTCAATGTGGAGGAAAAACCCTACACTGTCATCTCCCGTCGCCAGAAAGGCAGCAGAAGCCACAAAAGCCCAGGACACACTCCGGCACAAAGGCCGCTCCGCAGCTCTGACATCATTATCTCAAATTAAAAAAAGCCATGACAAACCATAAACATACATGCCTATTTATATTTAGGCCAGAAGAACAAACTTTCACTGTCTGCTACAGAATGGCTTTTAGCACACTCCACCGGACTCTGGGGCCAGTGACACAGACCCAGATAAAAGGAAAACTCCCTGACAGGCACTGGCGGGGGGCCGTAATCTTTGCCATTGTAATACAAGGCCGCCAACAAAGACCAGTTGGTAATTGTTGAATAAGAGGCCGCTTACATGCAACGGCAATTGAGCTCCAAAAGCTGATTGACTGCTGTTTTATGTGCCTCGCCGGGCACCCGGCCCCAAAAGCCGTGTGAACAGCTGTCTGGTCAAAGGCGTTACATCGCCACCGGTAGCGAGATACCATGTGGAGCTCACAGCCCTGAAGAATTATGGCGAACCCTGGCAGACTGCAGAAGACTCAGCGACGGTACAATGCTGAGGCAGGTCCTACAAACACGCAGGAACTGTTCATCCTCCAGCCTAGAGCCATATCAAAGTCACCTGCTTAATAAGTGTGGATCAATGGAGTTTCTCTCATCTTAAATGTCCTTCAAACCCGAGCTGATCCAAAAATCACGATGCTCTGTGTTTGTTCATCCTTAAACCCCAGAACGTCACGTATCGATTTCTGTATCTGCAGAAACTGCAAAAGGCATAAAGAAAAACTGCCGGAGGTTTGTTGACGAGGAAGACCCACCACGCTACACGGTGCTGCAGCAGCTTTGAAATCACAAACACGTGTGTGAAATTACAGGAGGGCATCAAGCAGGCCACAGCGGCCCACTGACAGAACCACGGCGTCCGCCACAGGAGGCCAGACGGCAGATAACCGGGCCCCCCGACCCAGGTGGCGGACATGCGGAGGAACACCTACAGATAGCATTTAACAGAACTGCTGAGCGCACTGTTCACTGGAAAACAGTCAGGCCCCCGTGTTGCTTTCATAAGATTTTATGCAGGTACACTGCCCCAGCCAGGAACACAATGCAGGTCCTGATGGGAAAGAGCTATTCTGCTCTTCAGAGAGGGCTCACTGCAACATCTTCAGCATCAATTTAGCAGTATGTTTAACCCTTTACTTACCACCTACAGTACAAGGGATCCCTAAACAAAGACTGTAGCCAGAACTTAAGGCATTTTAACACAGTAATCACAGGCAGCTACTGGAAGCTAACAGATTAAAAATATAATATCAACCTTTCTAACCCAGGGACCACAGATATGAGCATTGGGTAGACTATCCCAGGAGGGTGAGACATTCATAACAGCAATATTTACCTTGATGGTATGAGAAAAATATACACAAAAAATTAAATCACATAATACAAATCACATCTGACCCAAATATTACAAATAAGCATTTTATTGCTGTTATTGCTATTATTATCATGGGCCTATTCATTTTAATGAAAAGACCCGTATTACTCTTCACCTAGTTGTTACTATTATTATTCCACTTATGACTTGCATACACAAACAGCAAGGCCTTTCCCGGACATCTTAACTTTTTAGTGGGAACTGGGCAGTAATCCCATTCAAAACTCAACAGGAAACTGAGTGTCATTGAAGTCCCGCAAAAGGTGGCCCCTGACAGAGGGCCCCCACCTCTCAGAGGGCCCCACCTCTCAGGCAGCCAAGGTGAAGCTCCCCGCAGCAACAAGCACAAGGACCCTGCTTCCTCCAATGGTTGGAATCAGGACGGACATAAAAGTTTTTACTTCTGCTATTGATGGGAAAGGACCAGAATGAAAAGTTAAACTTGGGGGCTGACGTGACCCCCCCGGCCCTCAACGAATGTCACTGGACAAGCACGGCCCCCCAGGCCTTTGGCTGGGGGTGGGGGGAGGGGTCACCTCCCCGCGACCCTCCTCCGCTCCCCTCTACAAAGAGTGGTCGCTTCTTTTTTGGATTCTTTTAATTAACACTTGCATTGAGCTGGGCTTGGGCAGCAATGCACAGAAAGATCCCTGCTCTCCTCGGCGCCCCCCCTCTCTCACTCTCTCTCTTTCTTCCCCCTCTCTCTCCTGTCAGGGCCACTGTTTGGATTAGATTCCTGGCTGTGAGTGTGAGATAATTACCGCTGACAGCTGCACCGGCGAAACACAGAACCCCAACACCACCTTGTTCCACAAGCCTTTGATGGAGGCGGACAACGGAGCCTGAGAAACAGAAAAGAAAGGCGGATGGGAAGAAAGGGAGTGAAGCCCCACCCTTAACACCTGGTGGTCCCATTCAGGTTCCTCTTTGCGGACTGCAGACATGTCACTCCTGATTAGTATCGGGGTACCGCTCGCCAGCAACCTGAGTCCGCTTTCCTCGTCCTAAGTGACAAGGGGGCTCAGCCTTCCGGGTCAGTCCCGGGGTCCCACGACGGGCCGTCCCGCCCAAGTGTACGGGGGAATTAAAGAGGTGGCCTGACAGACCAAACTTCTGGGCCTGGAGAAAGGCTGTGAATCGGAAGAGGATGTAGCGCCGCCGAGATCTTTCACGTGACTCCAATACCAGAGTGGGACGCTAAGGTAGAGCTGGGCAGCCAGGAGCCAAGAGAAGGGGATGAAACTCTCACTAAGGCTCTGTGCTGAATGTCACCTGAAGAGAGCAATCAAACCGGGGGCCATGTCTAGGCTTATCCCTGAGCCTTGTCGCTACGGCAACCAGCCAGCCCAATAAGCCGGCGCGGACCCGCTAAGTGGCGGATCCATAAGATCCGCGGCCGGGAATCCATGCGCAGCTCCCTCTGAGACCGCCTGCATTAATACATTAGCAAACACCCTGAAACACTGGATAAATGTCAGCAATTACGGGGAAAGAGTCTAATAAGGACGTTCAAGTTCCTGTCAATCACTCCCACAGGTAGCTGACTCCCCGACCATCCTTGACTTCAATCCCACCAAGTAATAAGCCACTCATAACAGAGCCAATCAATCATCCACCACAACAGTCAACATTACTCCCCCAGAGAGAAAAAAATTGTTTTACAACACTGTGCCTTTACGGGTGACTTGCTAGCATCCAATATCGCGAGGCCCACTGTGACTAACCAGAAAAAAGAACATATCACACACACACACACACACACACACACACACACACACACACACACACACACACTTATTTGCCTATTTATTTATTTATTTTTCAACAAGCACCTTCGGCTGGTTGTGGGTGCCGACCCGTAATTTGGTTTTGCATCAGGCTGAATGGAGAGCCACACCCAGGCCTGCAGGCAGGAGGTTGAGTCAGTACAGGCTGTTCCTTGGAGGGGGCATGACACTGGCACCGACCACAGGTGCTGAGTAAAGTGTACAGAACAGTCTAACTGGATAAGCCTACTGAAACTTAACACAACAAAATCAAGGCAACCAAAGTATTGCAACATAAACGCTTGATAAGTATCGCACCCTTTGAGATAGAGTTATAGCCCCCCTCCCCATCCCTAGTCTGATTGTTGAGACAGGCAGAAAACTTGCCCAGCAGGTCAATTATCAAATCAATCTAACCAGTGACAACAGGCGGAAATAGCTTGTTAGAAACTGACAGCCACTTAGCCTGCAAGTTATGTGGCTCACAATGACATTTTAATGGGAGCGATAGTGTCACTGTACCATTTGTGCGAACATTCTATTATTAACGTGTCATGTACCTGACATGATGGCGGCGCATGTGCCAAACAGTTTTTTTTTTATTTGCTTACAATTCCAGTTATGCAACAGAAGAAAATCAATCATATCAAGCATACGTGGAAGATACTCCTAGCATCAGTCAGATCAAATGAAATCTTGATATGTTAATCAAAACTAAAACTGTCCGCAAAGACTGTTATATTCCATTAAGTAAAAGCTGTATTCTAGTCATTTCTGATTGAAAATGTGTAACTTCCTCCAGTAAGGTTCATCCACCAAAGAGTTGGGTGCCGATTTAGTCATTAGCTTCAAGAGCTCATCCCGGTTTGATTAGACCAGATAAGAGGCAGAACAATAAAAGCTTACATGCATTATTTGAATTGGATATGGGTGCTGCATAAACGGGTGGTCATTAAAAATCAAGGACAGCCGATGGGCACTTATTTGTTTTTTACCCCCCTCTCCTCCAACTGGTATCGAAAGTGCAAGAGAAAGAACAGACAAAGATAATGAACAGAGGGCGGACCAGTCATCCATTTTGACTCCTGGAAAATGTAATTTTAAGCCCTGCCTGCGATGTTTATTGGTACAAATCCCTGGAGATGAGGCGAGGTTAATGAGATATGCACTGAAACAGCTTGGCAGCGATGGAGCGGCTTTCCCTCTAATGCTGGGAGACATTTCAATAAGAGGCTGGGCTGTTGCAGCCTCATACCACGAGCAGCCGTGCTTTTTAATATTCCCCCCAAAAGGGCCCAGGGTGTGCAACGTCCACCGGCCAGGCACGTGCACACCGCAGCCTTCAGGAGGCCCTACAGGGCCAGAGAGCAAGTATTTGGGGGGTGTGATCTTAACAGAAACATGAAGACAGGGGCTGAACACATTGGTGCGCTAGTCAACCCGAAAGAGAGGACAAGTATTCCAAAAACCTAGCGCTGTTAGAAAGTGAGCTCATCAAAAGCACCTTCCCTGGATCAATTTACAAGGTTATGCCTGACTATTTAAACAAACTGGTGTATTGTAAATAAAGAAAAATTGCTTTTTCTTGCCAAACGACTCCACTGTTTATAATCGTCTTCTGTATCTGTTGTTCCATCCTGCCATCCATACACACCACAAAACTCATTACACACAACAAAAGAGTGTGCTTTTGTGCCGGCCCTGCAAAGAACAAGTGCAAGCCTCTTTTTTTGGCATTGCAAGAAAGCAGCTGAACCAGTTTTCTGGCTCCAGATATCTTACATGATCACGGTGAGCAATTATTTCTCATTCAGCGCAACGCAGAGTAAATATTTGAAAATAAAATGAACTGAGAGAAGAATTGGACAATAGATTACATAACACAAATACATAGTATAAAACGATCTGAGAAGTGTATATATGTTTTTTTTATTAAGTGTGCAGGTCTTTCAGGTAAGCAGAACCCACCTGAACAAACAGCTGACTGGGAAACAGAAATAAACTCCAATGAAAGATGCTTTTAACCAATAAAGGGATAATTAAGGCTGGTTTGACCTGCCTGACCCACTAAACCATTACATCATTATTCCAGACTCCTTTTTCACTTGTTTTCGACAAAGAGACCCCTAAATTTCCCACTGAACAATTAGTCCATGTGCATAACAATTTTTTTACTCAAGTGTTTTCTTTTCTGTTAAAGATTAATTTCTGTATTAATAGGGACAACAGTCAAACTGATTTTGTTTGGTCTGAAACGCTTTATATGAGCGGGGGGGTGGGTTTTTCACAATGCAAAAATGTTATAGCTGCTGGGAACAAAAACAGAATCCTAAGGAACAAGCACAAAATCAGCTATGAGGGTGGGAGGGTGCTGGGATCTCACAGGGTCGAACGTGAATGGGAGGCAGAGGTCAGCACCAGTAACCAGCGTGACCTTTAATGTCTCAATGGGAACTGGGGGTGGGGGGTGACACCTTCTGACATCTTACTTTAGGAAAGGAGACAATCTGGACACAATGCCATAAGGTTGTCATGATGGTGCCCCTTCCCTAGTAGATAATACTGTTGTCACTGCAAAACAGCAATGAGAACGGTTATAAAATAATGTCTTTGGTCCATTTCCTTCAAGCCACCTGATTCGTCTGTCCAACATGATTATTTCTCAATAAAACATTTTATTAGTGTTCATAAGCAGCTAGTCAAGTTTAATTAATGCATCTATTAAATACACCAAGAAATCCCTTCTTACCTATTCAGTACCACATGTTAAGCTGGTCTATAAAATCAAAACTAGACGGTCTTCTGTTCAGGGTTTTCATGGGACACTTGGCTGGAGTGCTTAGTTGAGATCAAGGATGTATAGATGTGACAAATTCCAATGAATCATGCATGGCTGCCCCAATGTTCCCTTCAGAAAAGGACTTGGCCACCAAAAGCCGGAAATGCTGAATTTCAGTGATGAAGACCGATCTCAGGTCACTTGAGAGAATGCAACTAGCAGATCCCTGCCAAAGGCTGGAAAATCCTTACACTTACCTTCACTGAAATGAGGCATGTAAATTAATCTCATTCCACACAAAAAATGCAGGGTAGAATATCAGATTTCTGAATATGAGATTGTTTGGGGGGGGGGGGGGGGGATATCCTTGGTTTGTGCCT
>JABFDZ020000037.1:9733368-9751737 GCA_019775955.2 Pollimyrus isidori
AATTCCTGTCTAAGATTCCAGTCATAGAGCACGCCACAAAAATGCTGAGTCACAGATGCAAGTTAATTCCTGTCTAATGTCCATGCCAGTTTTCCTGTGAATGGTACAGCGGGTTTACTTGAAGCTCAGCCACAAAAGGTCAGCTGACAGGGATGAACCAGAGAACAAGGAGCCAAGAGTGGAAGGCACTCACCTGCCGATGCCGGACGTTGCTGCGTGAGCGATGTCGGGGGTCAGGACATACAGGCTGTTGTTCTTGGGCAAGTGTAAACTCCGGAGGACGGTCTGAACAGGCAGCACCATAGCGAGGAAGGGAAGGAACAACATTAGGGGCTTGAAAGACTAACAGAAAATCTAGCAAACAAGTAAAATTATGGCTACGTAAATGCCAACACGTATCTTGCACATCTATATTAATATCTACAAGAGAAATGGATTTCATACTCTTCACTTCATAAACATCTGCAAATACTACAAGCTGTTTGCACCCTACATTTGGAAAGCTGTCGGTCACAGGCGGGGGCCGGTCTAATCCTGCTGGGTTGGCACCCCCACCATTAGCTCACGCTGTTAGAAACAAGGCAGGGCCGGTCTCACTGGGACCAGACCGGGCTTGAGCCTCTGCCACTCACGCATGCTGTTGGACATGAGCCGGGGCCAGCCTCACTGGGACCAGGCCGGCACTTCTGCCACTAACTCACGCAGTCGGAAACAGGTCAGGGCTGGTGTCATTGGGACCGGGCCGAGCCGGGCCGGCACTTCTCCTGCTAACTCACACTGTCAGACACGTCTCCCGTCTTCCAGCCCCTCAGGTGCATTTTCGCCATGGGGATCTGCAGCTCTGTCTCAAGGATCTGTTTAATGTCACCTACAGAGAAAAGGAGAGAAGATGATGAAGTAGTTCCCTCCTCCACCAAAAGATGGACGTGCAGGATGGACATCATTTTCATCAACTGCCCCAGGTTCGAAACACCATTACACTCTGCTTTTATGAGAAAGTACTAAACAATCACTGCACAATACCAACAACCTGCGATTTGAACCTTGCCAAAGCCCAAACCCAGACTTCAAAAAAAGCAAAACTCGTCCCAGACAGCGGAGGGCTGCCGAGGTTCCTGTGGAGGCAAAAACATGGTACAGAACCTCCATAGATGGCTGTAGGCATGCATTTGCACCAGACATGTGGTTAACAGGTAGGTGTGGATATTTCAAATGACAACTGCTTCTCAGAACTGGAATGATTGGTTCTATCATTAGAAAAACCACACTGAGAATTAGCCTTACAGTTTCTAAGAAACAAAGCGCCTCAGATAAACTCAGCCAGTCCCAATGTGAAGCAACTGAGGGGAAGGGGGCAGTTTAGCCTGCATTATGTTAGTCTGCTGCTCTGGACTATGCCACTCTGCTTTCCTGCTTCTTGGTCTCAGTGTGTCAAAGTGTGATGCTCTTCCAATGCCAAACTCCCTGACTATTCCTTGGACTTCCATAAGTATTTTAAACTCATCAACTACAGTCTGTGTGGCCGTGAAGATCTCCTTCTCCCAAGTTTCATAAATCAATAGCAATTTTACAAACTTTACATTTACATTCTTAACACTCACTGAAAGTCATCGTTTCATAGCCAAAGCTTCGAAATGTACATTTTCCTGGCATGTTTTCCTTTTCAGCAGATAGAAGAAACTACATACAGTACCTGAAGCTAATTGTTGACAAGCAGGAAGCATATAAATAGACGGCAAAAAAAACAAAATGAAGCGAACCAATAACCACTTATGGAAAATATTACATTTAGATGAATGGCAACTTAAACATACTACAAAGAAAATTCCCTTGTATTCCCAAAAAATGATCACATCCCCTAACTTTCCGAGTATGGAACAGACTTTTTAAAATTCAATGATATTCCCAAAATTCCATTGAACCACGTTCAATATCCCAGTATTAGTACTGTATCATGATACCAAAAATTTAAAGTTCTATAACTCTTTAATTTTGCTAATTGTAGGGCTGAACGATTATTCATATCGAAATCAAAAATTGAAACCACGATTTAGTACAGGCATTGTACAACACGTCTGACTCAGGGTTTAAAACTATCATGTGGACGGTTTTACAAATTCATGCCGTCCTCCATGTCTGACTTATTCTCACCAATTAGAAGTGTGGTCCTCACATGCCAGTTATGCAAACCAAACAAAAGTGGCCCAAGGTGACTATGTATATACCCACACACAACAAACACAAGAGACTCACCAAAGACATTACATGCCAAAAAATACCGATTCCACTGCTAAGCTGCAAGTGAATTACACACATATATACACATACACACATACATATACATACATATATATACATGTATATAGAAATGTGGTATTATTTATGGAGTGATTATGATAGAATTCCATGGTTATGTACTTGTATTATAGTTTTGTACACTTGTGCAGCAAAGTGTGTTTACGAAAGCGTTTCCAAAGTCACAGATTTGCAACTTGCACAGTTGCACATATGTTAGAAGCGGTTTAGAACCATGAATCTGGATTACAAGTGCACAACACAGGGAAGGAATCCCTTTAGTAGATTTATTCCTGTCCTGAAAGCATGTAAATGGAGAGTCCAGTGAATCCAACCATTAATACCCAAAACAAGTCACAAGATTTTTGACTGGCTGTCATGGCTTGAGGCGCACAAATGCCACCCACTTCCTGCTGTGTGTGTGGTAATTACGTGACAAAGCTGGATGAAATCTCAGCATTCCAAGCACACGTATATTGAAGTTGCAAATTTATGATTATGAAAACAAGTGTGCAAAACCTTTTTTTCAGGAAAACACAAACTTTGCTGCACAAAACCAAAATACAAGTGTGCAAAGCACTGCATGAGTGTACAAAACTAAAATTTACAGTACGCAAAACTATTTTATACAACCACAGTATTCTTTATTATTAGGGGTCCATGCATCTTTACTGCATACATCAAAGAACACTGAGAAGTTATGCAAACGAGCAGAATCAGCACCGTGGGGAGAGACAGTCACACTTATTTCACATGTATCTTGCACAGAGAAACTATATAGGATGGAAGATTGCTGTTGCCTACAGCCCATCTGTGGCTGATGAGCAGGGGGGCAGAAGTGAGGTGTGATGTTATTTTGGTTTTAAACCAAAAGGAGCAGGGTGAACCTGCAGGGCTGACAGCCCCAGTGTGTAAACGCTGCTACAGAGGGGGCAATATGTATAACCTGGCAAAGCATCAGCCTCTGGCTCAGCCTGATTTACACATGCAGTTTAAAGACAGTCAGTTGTGCATGATAACTGCTGTAAGACAATCAATTTTGAAATTGGTTTGTTATTAAATTTTTGTAAAATATTGAAATATTGTAATTTGTTATTACATAGTAATTATTCATATGGGTATGGCATATTATTTGTTCAAACTATAGAGCTGGACAGTAGCTTTAAAACAATATAAAGACCACTTCTGCGCAGCTTACATTAAGGTAAATATAACCAGTCAAATTCATAGTTTAAAATTTGTTTGCTTAAATCTCCCTCAATATTGATCCCAGACACACCCAATTTCAGTTTCATGAGTTACTCATGTGACCAAATCAGCATGCCAAGTTTTGTTAAAATCTGTGACGATGAGGTTCAAAAGTGTGAGGATTTGACAAGGCTAAATGATGATCAGAACAACACAAATAAATCTAACATTACTGTATTACTGATGAGGTAGGTCTCAGCCAGGCCAAATTAACTTTAGAATATATGCATCAAATGGAGTTTAACCTACACACATCACTGACAAATGTTATAACTACATAATATATTACTGCTGTTGGCTTAATTTCAAAGCAATTTAAAATTTAAATGGCACAGTATTGATAGAGGAACCAGCATCAAGTCAATAGTTTTGATACTGATATATTAACAGGCATCGCAGCTTATTTCCAGAACACTTAGCAACCTCTCCACTCACATCTGAATTTGACTACAGCAACCACACCCCAAACCTGATGGGTGTCCCGGTGAGCACTGGGCCCTCACCTACTGTGCTGGTGTCCTCCAGCACCACCTCTACAGAGCGCTGGCGGTACTCCACACGGAAGTTCAGCATGCGTGGCTGCCTCTCCACAATGTGCCGCGTGGGGAGGACAGGGCAAAAGGCCGAGGAGGTGGACGAGGAGGTGGACGATGAGGGCGGAGGAGGCGGGGCTGGCGCCACAGCTGACGGGTGACTGCGGGGGCCAAACATGGCAGCCGGGGACCCTTCACTAGAGAAGTTGCTGGAAAATAAAAACACATATACACACACACAATGAATGAATGATCTAAGAGGGCTTCGCATGGGGCTTCTCTTTAGCAGTAACACAGGGACACAGATTGAGAGGCATTTTAAACCCAGGTTAAACAGCAAAGCCCTTCTGCGGCCCAGCATCGGAACCTTCTCCCCAATTAGCGCTGCAGCGAGGCTGCCTCACGCGGCACAGGGCTGCCCCCTTTCATTGGACGGCCACCGGCTCCGCTTCAGAGGCTGAGATACAGCGGTGGGGTTGGACGGTAACCCCAGCTCAGCCATCCTGGGGCAGCCAAACTGCACCAGCAACACAAACAGTTTCCAAAGTGAATATAAACAGGCTTTACTCGCCACATAAGATGGGAAAGATCCAACAGACTCGCCATTGTCTGGGGGAGGGAGTCGCTCCCCTTGCCTCAGAAGGCAGGGGCACAAAATGGCCTCTCTCTCAGACTCCTTCGTTCTCCCTGTCTGGGGGCTGAATTCCCCGGAGCAGCAGTCCCACACGGCAGTAAATAATGTCTTTTCTCTGTCCCAACACAGACAAAGACGCTTCTCTTTTCCTCGGGGGGGGCAGCACATATCGCACTGTGAGAAGGAGAGGGGTGCCAGTGGCCCGCACAAAGGCAGCATTTATCCCACCGTATTACAATACAGAAAGGTCACAGACGTTGGGCTTCAGGGGGCATTCGGGAAATCGTTAGAAAGGACAAACCAGCCGTTAGAAGAACAACGGTGAAACATGTGTCCACAGCTGGAGTTGGAGGGGTACACTCCACCCCCCACCACTCTGACATCCTGCAGACACAACAGATACCAGCACCACCATGCATCCATCTCTCATAAATGCCAATCCAGGACAGGGACATGGGGAGCTGGGAACCTGTCCCAGCAAGCAAAAGGCACAGGGTAGGGGACACCCCGGACAGGATGTCAAGCCCGTCACAGGGTAGGGGACGCCCCGGACAGGATGTCAAGCCCGTCACAGGGTAGGGGACGCCCCGGACAGGAAGTCAAGCCCGTCACAGGGTAGGGGACACCCCAGACAGGATGTCAAGCCCGTCACAGGGTAGGGGACGCCCCGACCAGGAAGTCAAGCCCGTCACAGGGTAGGGGACGCCCCGACCAGGAAGTCAAGCCCATCACAGGGTAGGGGACGCCCCGGACAGGAAGTCAAGCCAGTCACTGTTTACCTTGTATAGAGTCATGGTAGACGTTTTTGTTGTTTACTATTTGTGTATCATTTTATATATTATCACCCCAGAATGTATTGTTGTATTTTATCATTCAACTGTTCTTTGTTCAAGCTGTCTGATGCAATTCGTTTCATATGTGTGAAATGATGATTAAGTCACTTGATTAGTAATTATGCTAAGTGTCTCTCTCTCTCCCTCAAAGTGCATCGATCACCTCGGCTGATTTTCCAATGTTTGGCAAACCTGTTATGATTCCTGACACTCTTCCCCTAGACACGTTCAGTGATATTGCAGCTTCTCTGTGGTGCTGTTAGGGCGCCGACTCTTTGACCTCTTCAGATCTGCTGCTTTTAAATCTCATATCAAAGACCTGATTCTCTGGCCTATTTAAGATCAGACACATACCGATAACTGGCATTCAACTACATATGACACCTTTGCCGCTGTCTTTGTAATTGTCATTTAGTAGCTTCAAAGTCCTTTTTCATGTAGTGTTTCTGTTATTTTGCCCCCAACACATTTTCCATGAGCTGCAATTCTATCACCAACTCCTAGATGGCACTGTTGAACCATCCACAGGCTTTGTAGGCAGGGATGCCAAGGTCTCAGAGCTCCCTGCTGGCTATGTTCACCTCACCGGGGGCAGTTCAGTGAAAGATGCCATCCTACAAGCACAGGCCAGTGCCAGCCGCTTCATAAACGGGGTGGATGCAAATATCGCTGCCGGTTCATTCATAACTATACCCGAAGTTTCCCCGCGCGCGCAAACACACACACGCACGCACAAAACAAACCATTTAACAGAATGTGAATGGCTTAAATATATTTTCCTTAGCTCAACAGCTCAGCGCATTCATGAGGAATGACCGTTAGGCGAGGACAATGCTCCTCTCAGGGCCTTCCCATCCAGCATCAGTTCACATTTCTGCCTTCCTCTCGTGGTGTTCTGTTCTCTGCCACACATTTATAGCCCTTTCACCATGGGCGTTACGGGCACAGGGCCCCTGTGAATCAGGAAAAAATGCGCCAGGGCCCCCTTGGTGAATGAAGTGAGCGTAGAAACAGGGTAAAGGAAAGTGAAAACAGACAAGAAACGCGAGATACAAAGATGAGTGCAAAAAATCATGCAAGAGGCTGCCAAAAACAGGACTGGCTTCACCGCAGGGTTCAACTACGAGTGCCACCGAACCCAAACCAAGCTTAAAATGAACCAGGATGTTCAGGCCATCCTCAGATGGCCTCCCAGCTCTAATGTGTCAAATGACTGTACACTGAATTTTAACCGTGATTTGGCGCCTTGGTAACTGCAATTTGAGACATTTTATAGGTGTATGGGTTGAAATCTGAACCCATTAGAGTAATATGTTCTGCAAATGTTACCAGGGGCCTTTGGATTTGTGTTGCTGATGGAATCGGCCCTTGGACTCCAGTAACATACCATCAAATGTCAATATAACACCAAATTAATATACAGCAATTAGACCGTCTGAGCAATTAAGCGGACAAAGAAATCATTTAAAATTAAGGCGACTTATTTCACATATTTTTTGGCACAAATATTCTCTTTAAAATCCTCATGATTGCCAAGTCCCCTTTTCTAAGAAAAACCAATCCTCGTTAAGAAAGCAGAACTGGAGCCACATCAGATAGATGTGTTTGTATTTCTAAAAACAGTTCATTCTTCCCATTAATAAACACCTACCACATTGCCCTTGAGAGAGATAGTGAGAGTGTGTGTGTTTGTGGGCTTGAATAGATCACATTTAAGGACCAAAGTGTAGTAAAACCAAAAATTTCCCTACTTTTGGGGACATCTTTAGAGGTCCCTATTTGGATAACCTCAGTTTTATAAAAATCTGTGAATGCAATCAAAAAAGTAAAATTGCCAAAAGTCTTGTATTTGGGTTGGTTACTTATGTACTTATGGTTGTCAGGTGTGGGATGGGTAGAGGTTAAATGTATTGTGGTTGTGATAAAGGTTTATCTTATAGAAATGAATGGACAGTCCCCATTTAGATAGGAAAACAAGTGTGTGTGTGTGTGGCAGAGTTACCTTTGTAAGATGCCATTTTCCTGTGGAATCACACCATTGATCGCTGCCTGTGAAGAGACAAAAAATAGTTAATATCCCTTATTAAAATGAAAGTAATTAGCTAATACAGATTTCAATGACTTTAATTACTGTTATATATTAAAGTAAAAATTAGCTTTTCCATCAATTGAGTAAAGTTTTGACCAAATCTAAGACGTCATTAAAGGATGCACCAGTCTAAGAAAGACAAATTATTGGACAAGACGGCCGATCTGATTGTACAGACGTCAGGGAAGTTCAGATGAAAGGAAAAGCAACAGACAATAAGACAGACAGGTCAGTAAAGTAAGGCAGACATCTATCCCAATGCATACACCTCTTTTACTGGGTAATGTGGGCTGCTCCATCTACATTAAGGAAGCTGCATCAGCAAACCTACACAGAAACAAGCCTACCTGGCTTTACGTTCTCCCACAGGGAATTACACAATATTTTTACTCTACAATAAAGTACCACCCTACTAAACATAGCCAACATGAAGACAGAACTGGGGGGGGGCACATGACAGTAATTCAAGGACCCATATTTAGATGTTCTGCTGAAGGATCAGCATTTCAGAAAGACCTTCAAGCCACCCCAGCTTCCAGCAGGACTCTTCGGCTTTGTGGACTTAAAAACAGGAACATCTTGGCATCTCCCTGGGTCACGCGGTCAGCAGGAAGATTCTGCCTGCTCAGCTAGCTCTTTGGTTTGTCCATTAGCAGCTCTGGGATTAGCTGGGCCAGCTTTAAGAGGAGGGTTCACACATTTTCAGATGTGTGCCATTCCAACAAACCGCGATCAACACACCTCTGGATTGGGCTCATGTTTAAATCACCTTTTTTATTTGAGCTATAATCAGAAAAAGGAAAATTATTAATGGTAAAAAAAAAAAAAGTGTTGAAAGTTTTAAAACCCCAAACAAATACACTAAGTCATGCTTATACACATGTGCACTGGAAGAAACGCAAAAACCTGTGACTCAAAGCTCCCCCAGGGAAAACAAGCAGTGTACAGCTGAGATGCAAATGCTGGTCCGCTCTGAGCCACCAGGACCTGCCAAGGTACCGTGAGCACCAGGAAAACACCAGCAGATGATGACTCAAGCCGGCTGGCGGAGGGCGCGCATGGCGATAACGGCTCCTTTGCAGATGTCGTCGTGGCGACACAGCCGCTCCCAAAAGACACACAAGTTCCTGCACAGGACAAGCAGGCGGAATGAGGGCAGCACCCCCGCAGACGGCCGCTCAGACGGATGGACAGGCTTCGCCCGGATGTCATTAATGCGTGGAATGCAGGGAGGCGGACGGCTCCCTCTCTTTTTCATTATCTCGACGGGAACGCTATGTGAAGGATTCCGAGGTGGGACGCGTGGGCACCAGCGGCATGGATCGCCACATGAAAGAGGCAATAAGCATCTCTGTGATAAGAAGAGACTACTGCGTCCCAAGAGCCTCCCTTAAGATGCACTAAATAGACATTGTACAAACAAAGCGTTAAAGAATGAGTGTCCAGGACCCAGAACGGCGGTTTTAGGACATGCCAAACTTTCCAGTACTTAACACAAAACCTTAAACGCCTGTGACACCATTTGGTTAGAAAGATAACATGATAAATATTTAGCATTTTTGGCTGGTCTGTGTCAGACTTAGCAGGACATATGGCTGCTATGAGCCCCAAAACCATGATCGTCGGATTCATTGCCCCTAGAATAGACTGCTTCCATTTACACGTTACAGGCACAAACATCCCAGATTTGGCACAGGTCACCTGCAGAACAACCCTGTTAGGTCCACTGAAAGGCAAAGATAAAATGCTAAGCGCCCGGGACAATGCAGAATGTCACCCCAGTGGTGCCGCATAACAGCATGGAAGAGCCTCAGCCAGAAAGGTACCCTGTGGCTGGGTTTGTGCCAGTATCAAGTTTCACGCATTAGGTGAAACAGCTGGTGGACATGCAGCACCACCCAGCTGTCACTAGAGGGAGCCACTTGCTGCAGCTCTGTGGCCCTCAGCACGTAGTCTCACGCTGCACCCTTATGCAAGTCTGTACCATGTACTAAAGTAGGTCAAAAGCACATTCAGATAAGAGATTAAATTATATATGTATATATCAATGGAGATGAGGTGCATAAAATTGCACCTATCACTTTTAGAATCTTAGTTAACTGTTAAACTGGCAAATACAACCTTCCTGTCTTTCAACCTCTCAGAAGTTTCTCCAAAGGCCCCCAAGCCTACGATAATCAGCAATGCCTACACATCCTCCTCAGAAGTGATAATGCAGTCATCTACATTGACTGAAAGGTCAAACTGGCAAGTGGTCGGACAGTATTCATTTCTGATTTTCATAGACCCCTGCTGGAGCCGAGACCTTATCGTGGTGGAGGGCTTTGCGTGTTCCAATGATCCAGGAGCCAAGTTGCCTCGGGTTTTATGCCCCTGGTAGGGTCACCCAAGGCAAACAGGTCCAGGGTGAGGAACCAGACGAAGTGCGGCTCAAAAACACCCCTTATTATGAGTAAAAACATGGAACCACGGTTTCCCTTGCCCAGACGCAGGTCACCAGGGCCCCTCGAAGAAGGCACGTGAGTACCCCCTCCAATGGGCTCACCACCTGTAGGAGGGGCCATAGGGGTCGGATGCGGTGTGAGTTAGGCAGTGGCCGAAGGCGGGGACCTAGGCTTATTCACCAAATGACTTCAGACGAACAAAATGAATTCAGAATACACACCCTTTTTGGAGTCCTTGGAAGGGGTGTTGGAGAGCGCTCCTCCTGGGGACTTCTGCTGAGGGACTTCAATGCTCACGTGGGCAATAAAACTTGGAGGGGCCTGATTGGAAGGAACGCCCCCCCCGATCTGAATCTAAGTGATGTTTTGTTATTGGACTTCTGTGCTCGTCATGGATTGTCCATAATGAACACCATGTTCAAGCATAAGGGTGTCCATATGTGCACTTGGCACCAGGACACCCTAGGCCGCAGTTTGATGATCGACTATGTAGTCATGTCATCAGCTTGCAGCGGCATGTATTGGACACTTGAGTGAGGAGAGGGGTGGAGCTGTCAACCGATCACCACCTGATGGTGGGGGAGGAAGCCAGTCGGAACTGGCAGGCCCAAGCGTATAGTGAGGGTCTGCTGGAAACTCCTGGCGGAATCCACTATCAGGAGCAGCTTCAACTCCTACCTCCGGCAGAACTTTGCCCATGTCCTGGGGTAGGTGGGGGACATTGAGTCTGAATGGGCCATGTCCCGCACCTCCATTGTCGAGGCGGCTGACCGGAGCTGTGGCCGTAAGGTGGTCGGTGCCTGTCGCAGCGGCAATCCCCGAACCCGCTGGTGGACACTGGCGGTGAGGGATGCCGTCAAGCTGAAGGAGTCCTATTGGGCCTTTTTGGCCTGTGGGACTCGGGAGGCAGCTGATGAGTACTGGCAGGCCAAGTGGAATGTGGCTTTGACGGTCGATGAGGCAAAAACTCGGGTATGAGTGGAGTTTGGCGAGGCCATGGAGAACGACTTCTGGGCGGCTTTGAAACGACTCTGGTCCACCATCCGGCATCTCAGGGCGGGAAAGCGGTGCAGCATCAACACTGGTTATGGTGGGATCAAATCACACCTGACAACAATACATACATCTTTGGTATTTGTATTTAAAAAAAAAACTTGCAGTGATAAATCCTGGTTTAATCCTCATTTTGCTGACAGAAAGCTACACTGGGCTGCTTCCAGGCAAGTAGAAAAACTGGGAAAGACCAAAAACCCACCATGTAAAGGGCAGAAGCAACTTTCCAATTCCAGAGATGACCATCATCTTATCCGACAGTGTCCCATGAATTGAAGTTTGACCTCAAGTGACCTTCAGAAAGAATGGGAAACATTATGTGGTGTGAAGTGCACTGTTAGGGAAATTCATAACAGGCTCCTAGAAGCAGGACTGATGAACCATAAAGCAAGGAAGAAGCCCTTTGTCAATGAGAAGCAGGGAAGAGCCAGGCTGGAGCTCGCAAAAAATTTTTTTATTTCACACAGGCACAGACCTATAAATTGAAAAATGAGTGAAACTGAAAATTTTGCTGTGGTCTCAGTTTTTTTCCCAAAACAGTACAAAGACAAATTAGTAGCAGATATTTCTGAGCACTGCACTCAGGTAAGTCATTTAAATTGCATGCAGACAGACTCATCGCATGAGGAAACTTAATTTGCAGTCATCCTAACATCTTGCAGTGATGATGGCGTCACTGCTTCAGTGAGGTACTACACTGTCAAGTCTAACTGCAGCTGACCATGAGCCCTGAGGTGCTACTGAATGCAGCATCCATGCCTGTAGTGTGAAGATCCCAAAATATCAAACATACCAGATCAATAAAAGTGAATGTTTATCTAAATAAGTATACAAGCATACAAGCACACCCTGAGCAGTTCAGACCCTGAGCAAAAAAAAACTTCATACACACGACCCCCACCTGTACGCCATAGAGCTGCCACCACTGCCTGATTACTCAATTTTGAAAAAGGATCAGCAATATGACGATAGAAAAATGAAAATAAAGGAAAAAAATGACAAAATAAAAAGCAAAAGTTGAAACTGTGTGAAAGAAAATTCAGACGAACTTTGAAGTTTGAGGGACTCGCCCAATAATGCGAGGTTAGCCACAGGTAGCTATATGTGCCATTAAGCCACTTGGAGTAGCTGATTCAGTCTCTGTCAATACTTTACTTTAGATCTTTGCTTAAACTAATTTTCTCCGATGACTATCTCAGGATAAAATCACCACTAAAACAAATCTAGCGATGCCACTTAGCTACATCATACAGTACATAACCATGAATATTAATAACTTTTTATGAATGTGTGCATTGATTAGCGCTGAACAATACTAGAAAAAAATACATTGCAGAATTAAATTCCTTGTGATAAATACTGCAACGCAAAAAATAAAAAGTTTAAAATTCACCCAAACAGAACTTATCTACCACTACAGTCTGTCAAATAAGGTGCGGTTGCCAGACGTGGCGTGTCAGACACAAACCAGTGCCAGTAAACTCGCTGATAAGTAATATCGTCTATTTAGCAATATGTGATGTGTAAACATATATAAATGGTTAATTGTCCAAATAAAATCAGTATTTAATTCAACCAACATAAATCGACAACCCTAGAACACAGAGCTAATTTGTTGGATTTTGATGCCAGTACCTTAAGTTTCCCAGAAGGGCTTTTGTAGAATCCAGTGAATAATTAAATGTTCCTTCATTTCCAGAGGTTCAAGAGGTACATTAGTGTAATGATGGGAGATGACAAAATTTTCAGTTATGGCAAGCTATGGCGTTTCAGAGTTATGGCAAGACTCGCAAAATGAGACAATATAATAACATATGAGACAAAATAGCACACTACAAATGTCCACGCCGTGGGGATGCAACTAGGCACACATACAGCTGGGCTGAGCTTTTGATGAAGACCCAGTTACAAAGGAAAAAAAAGGACAAGCACCTATCAGACGATTCCTACATGGTCAGAAGAACTGGTTCCAATAAAGGGTCTACTTCAACCACGTGGAAATGGTTTGGATTTGCAAAATCCCATGTGTACCAAAGTATTGTAATTTGTAAACTTTGCAAAGATAGCATTCTTAACAGGTGGCAACAACATAAAAAAAATGTATTTGTTGTAAACTGAATTCAGAAATGCACGATTACTGACCAAAGTAATAAATGTTAACTTTTGAGCACAAATGAACAATAATTACTGTAAGTGTATTATTATAATGCTATAAGCAGTGTTTCTTACAAGGATAAAATTACTGGTTAAATGGTCTATTAACATACAGCCATTTATTAGGTACACCTTGCACGTACTAGGTTGGACCTCATTTTTTTCCTTCAGAACCGTCTAAATTCTTCATGGCAGAACATTCAATAAGATGCTTGCAACATTCCACAGAGCCTTTGGTCCATGTTGACGATAAATCTGCAGAAACTGCATGATGCTATCAGCTGCACTTTCATGATGCGAATCTCCAGTTCCTCCACATCCAATTGGTGCATTGGTGACTGAAGGGGCTATTTGAGGACAGTGAGCTCATAGTCATGTTCAAGAAACCAGTCTAAGATGATGAGCGTTCTGATATGACATGTGATCCTACTGGATGTAGTCATTAGAAGCTGGGTAGACCGTGGCATGTAAACGATGCTCAATTGGTAGTGAGGGGCCAAAAGTGTGGCAAGAAGCTATCCACACCATTATACCGCCACAAGCAGCCTGAGCCGTTAATACAATGCAGGATGGATCCATGCTATCATGCTGCTTTCGCCAAACTCCAACCATACCGTCTGAATGTCGCAGCAGAAATCGAGACTCATCTGACCAGACAGACTGTGTCTTTCCAATCTTCCATTATCCGGTTTTGGTGACTCCATACCCACTGCAGCCTCAATTTCCTGTTCTTAGCTGACAGGAGTGACATCCAGCGTGGTTTTCTGCTGTTGTAGCCCATCTGCTTCAAGGTTCAATGCATTGTTTACGTTTACTGCATTTGGCAGACGCCCTTAGCCAGAAAGCTTAGGAGTCTCATCAGTGAATACATTCTAATACTTGTTCAACAGAACCAGGCTAAGAATGTGTTCACTCTAAAACGCTCTGTTGACACGTAATATAATTTTTATTTTTTTAATAATGAGTATCCTGGAAGTTCTAATTCAAGTACTTCTGACAGGGGCAGGTTTTTAGTCATTACTTGAATGCACCTAAATGACTCAGCTGTTCAGACATCTAGTGAAAGTTCATTCTACCACACAGGTGCCAGAACAGAGAAGATGCTTCACAGTGAGATCAGTCGAGCAGTGCTGGAGAATCAAAAAGAACATGGTGCAGTGCAGAATAAGATTCATTATTTTAGGTAGGAGAGTACTGGACCATTTTTGGGTTTGTAGGCAAGAATCAATGTTTTGAATCTGAACCCTTTCATTAATTTCAATCCACCACTGACTGGAACATTAGACTAATTTATATTTTTAATGGTGCAACTGGAGTTCAGGGCAATCCTCAATGGACCTACAGTGAAATCACAGGATTTGAACCAGCGACCTTTCAATCACAGGCACACTAACTGGACCATATATCACATCCCAGAAATTACCACAAAATCTCAGTTAATGATTTATCTGTACAAATAGGAACCTTCATATCCAACAATACAAATAGTATTAAAAGGTCTGCAACATTTCACAATGCCAAAAAAAATGATGATTCAGCTGCAGATGATACACCATTAACATGACTGACTCAAAAAGATTATTGATGTTTTTTCCAAGGCCTCCTTGATGCTACAGCATTCATAAGTTCCATCTTTTAAAACAGAACTTACGAACGACGTAGAGTTAGGGTTTAGAAGTTTCCTTAATAAAAAACCAGACATCATATATTATAATGTTGAGGCAGACGGTGGGAGAATTTGTGGAAAGATCTAAGGTGTCTGCAAAGAGGTCTGCGAGTCTTGAGATAAAATTTTGAAAGCTGGGCATGACCACTGTGATTTCTGTGATATTGTGGGAGCTGACAATGCACAACTTTCAAAAAGCAAGAATATATTTTTATTTTATGTTTCCTACAGCATAATAAAGCTAATTTTTTAGAGAATAATTCTAGTTCTTTATTTTTAATATAAAGTCTATTACGGGATTTGTTCATGTGTTGAATTGATCGATGTACAAAAACAGTAGGCCTACAGTTACAGCTACGCAGAGAGACATGGTAGGCCTTCAAATGGTCACCAAGCGTGCTTTGAGGTACAGGGAAACAGTGAGGCTGTCAGGGCAAAAAATGTTGAACTAAAGACCTACACACAGCTCAGCTGACTTACAAGAACCTCTGAACTGATGAGGCAGTTCAGCACAAGAGAGGCTCACTCATTGCTTCAGATGGTATCACAAGAGGTAAAGGTTTCAAATCAACATTATGGTCAGACCACAGAAACAAAAATGGCCTGTGACAGCAATAAAAGCAGAAGTGATTGAGGCAGCAGGGTATCTAGAACTTCAACCAAAGCAATGGCAAATGGCCTCTATAAATTTTAGTTGAATACCCCTGCAATAGATAATGCTGTTATGACAGGTGTTCGCGCTGATCCCCTTCTCGCCCCAATATACACTCAATTTATCGATGTCACAATGGAAGGTGCAGAGATGTTGCTCCCGGCTGTGAAGCAATGCCATGTAATGCAGCGCGAACACCGGCCATAACGGCGTGCTCTATAGCATCCAAGTGAACTGAACTCGCCATATTGTCCCCAATCACCCGTAACCTGCAACCAGTTATCACACTTTCGTCGTTACCGCCCATTTATATGCAGATGGGCGTGGCTAATTAGCATACGTTCTCAACATTTAGAGTCTACATTTAAATTTAACATTTATATTTACATTTAACATTTATATTTACATTTATATTTAATATTTATATATACATACCATTTATATTTATACATGAACAATTTTGCAAATAATCTACGCAGCAAAAAATGTGATGATCCACAACACCATCGACTTCTAGCTAAATGTCAGAAAATTGCACTAAATGTTGAAAAAGTGGTAAGTACAAAAATGTGTTGTAACTTTGCAAACGGCGCCCCATAGACTTGTGCAGGCACCACAATCAAGATCATCTTCCCACAACAGAAACAGAGATCAAAAGGTAAGGTGGGAGAAGACAGCTGTCTAAACCAATAATTCAGAAAGATCTTCAAGAGTTTAGGGCTGAAGCTACCATTCAGAAATGGGGAAGCTCAGGGGCAAATCAGAGAGCAACAAGAACAAAGACTCTAAAAGTTCAAAGGCAGAAATGACAGTCAGCACTATGATGGGGGGTGGGGGTAGACATGACACAGGGTGACAGCTGTACTCGCACTGTAAGGAGTGACCGCTTTATGCACTTATGAAGGAAGTTAGAGTCTCTTACAATTCATTTTCATCTCATGACTGGAGGCTGGAGATCATTCTGTCACTCTCATTAAATTGGAACAGCAGACCGGAGGGTGGTGCTTGAAACCATTGTTTTCTGTTAACCATGATTACCTGCAAGGAAACCTATGCAGTCATCATTGCTTTGCACAATAAGGGCTTCACAAGATTTTGCTGCTAGTAAAATTACACCTAATTGAACCATTTATCGGATCATCAACAACTTCAAGGAGATGGGTTCAGTTGTTGTGAAGAAGACTTAAGGGTGCCCAAGAGTGTCCAGCAAGCTCCAGGACCATCTCCGAAAGTTGATTTAGCTGCAGGACTGGGGCACCTCCAGTGCAGAGCTTGGTCAGGAATGGCAGCAGGCAGGTGTGAATGCATCTGCACGCACAATAAGATGAAGACTTAGAGAGGATGTCTTGGTGCCAAGGAGGACAGCAAAGAAGCCACTTCTCTCAAAGAAAAACATCACGAACAGACTGATATTCTTCAAAAAGTACAGGCATTAGACTGTTTAGGATTGGGGTAAAGTAATTTTCTCCAATGAATTCCCTTTCAGATTGGAGCATCGGGAAAAAAAGATTGTCCGGAGAAAAAAAGCTGAACGCTACCATCAGTCCTGGGTCATGCAAACAGTAAAGCATCCTGAGACCATTCATGTGTGGGGTTATTTCTCAGCCAAGGGATTGGGATCGCTCACAATTTTGCCTTGGAACACAGCCATGAATAAAGAATGCTACCAAAACATCCCCTGAGAGCAACTTCTCCCAACCATCCGAGAACGGTTTGGTGATGAACAACGCCTTTTCCAGCAAGATGGAGCCCCATGTCATAAGGCAAAAGTGATAACTAAGTGGCTCAGGGAACAAGGAAGCCCTCTAATCCTTAATTCCACTTGAGAACTTGTGCTCAATCCTCAAGAGGTGGGTGGGCAAACAAAAACCCAGAAACTCTGACCAATTCCAAGCATCGATTATGCAAGATTGGGAGGCCATCAGTCAGGATTTGGCTCAGAAGTTGACTGACAGCATGCCAAGGGCAAATTGCAGAGGTCTTGAAAAAGTAGGGCCAACATTGAAAATATGAATCTTTGCATAAATTTAATATTATTGTCAATAAGTCTTTGACACTAATGAAATGCTTGTTATTATACTTCAGTGTACCATAGAAACATCTGACAAAAACCGAAACAAAACCAATACTTGTTTCATTTTCAAAACTTTTGGCCACAACTGTACTACTTAATTGTTATGTAATGTTTTCATAGGTAATTTAAATGCTCAGTCATGAAAATGGTTGGGCTAGCACTGAATACAAGTATCAGTTATTGGATAATAACCTTTGCATCACATGGCATCAGGCCAAAAAGAAAAATTCATGGTATTACCTATCCTTAACGTGTATTATGAAAAAAGCAGCATGTGCTGTGTTCCGCTTAGCTTGCAGTGTGTTTTGATGGACACATTGTAAAAAGACCCACCACATGATTAGGAATTGGAATTGTGTTTTTGTTGTGTGATGCGATGTTATATGATAGGCTGAAAAGTACTACCGCACCGTGTTTGCAGGATTCTCATTTTCTCATTTAAAACTTTATATCACGATAAATGCATATACCATTTATATCTCTGTAGGAATGTAGCAATAATGATATACACAATGGAAAATCAAACTCTAAAAAGTCAAACTCTACCTAGGGCTGGGCAAAAAAATCGATTTAATCGATTTATCGATTTTGTAGTTTAAAACGATTTTTATTTTGCCAACTCGAGTTTTTTTGCCACAATAGCTTTTTCGGACTTTTCCGCGTTTCGTCCTTGTTGGTTACCGTAGCGCGATAT
>JABFDZ020000037.1:9762414-9775600 GCA_019775955.2 Pollimyrus isidori
CGACGTCACTGCTGACCTGTCCCTTTCACAATCGCGACGTCACAGCTGACCTGTCCCTTTCACAAACGCGACGTCACTGCTGACCTGTCCCTTTCACAATCGCGACGTCACAGCTGACCTGTCCCTTTCACAAACGCGACGT
Organism: Pollimyrus isidori; assembly: GCA_019775955.2. Taxonomy (NCBI): domain Eukaryota; kingdom Metazoa; phylum Chordata; class Actinopteri; order Osteoglossiformes; family Mormyridae; genus Pollimyrus; species Pollimyrus isidori. The sequence goes on from JABFDZ020000037.1 coordinate 9,762,557, forward strand.
CACAGCTGACCTGTCCCTTTCACAAACGCGACGTCACAGCTGACCTGTCCCTTTCACAATCGCGACGTCACAGCTGACCTGTCCCTTTCACAATTGCGACTTCAGTGCTTATCTCTTGTGTTTCACGTGGAGTGCTCCACTAACCAAATTTAATAAGCATGAAGATACGCCAAATTTATACAAATTACCAACTTTTGGGCATCACAATATTACTCATTAATATTAGGCATACTACTAATCTGCTTATCGAATTGTGGGCTGAAAATGTCAATAAAGTGCTGAAAAGTCAGCATACATTATCCAACAATTTGTTGTCATAATTAACTTTAAATGGTCAAGTTAATTATCTGGAGGAAAATTAATGAACCATTTGCCAAAACAGTCAATAGATTACGGAATACGGATCTACGGAACATAGCCAAGCTTAGGAAGATGCTTTCCTTTCAAGATGCAGAAAAACTAATACATGCCTTTATAACTTCCAGATTGGACTACTGTAACGCCCTCCTTTCTGGTTGTCCATCTGGATCCCTACATAAGCTTCAGTTAGTACAAAATGCAGCAGAGTTCTCACCAAAACTAAAAAAATTTGATCACATTAGCCCTATATTGTCCTCCCTGCACTGCAGTAGAAGATCCAGAGAAGAGGCAGAAATCAGGTGCTGAATCCTTGTCACCCACCCAATCACAGTGATCCCTCATTGAAATCCTCTCCCTCTGCCCTGGAAAGAGTGGATGTCTCAAAGGTGCTATGGTTCAGCTACAAGCATGAAGCCCTACACCTGGGTCCCTGTCCTCAGCGCTGTTCTGCCCCCGCCCAGACCACAGGTACCAGTGAAACAAATCAAAACTTATTTTTCTACAAAAAGTACGTGAACCCCCCACTTTGCCGGTTGTGATATTTAATAACATGCTTCAAAAAATATATTTTTGTTTACATAACTATATAATAGTTCTTTAACAGACAGTATGACTTGTGCCTGCCAAGTTGGGAACCATCTGTGAAGAGCAGCAGAAGACCAGTGTAAAGACGGCATCCAACTGAAAACATGGTACCTCTAGGGTACCTTTGGAATAACACAGCAATGTCCGGTTGTGGCGAATACAGAGAAATTCCCCAAGAGCACAACCAAGAATAGTACTGAATCTCAACTTCTACTAAGAAAATGGAAGAATGTGTTTTTAAAAAGGCTCATATCTTCAATCTGTAGGAAGAGGAAACCCTGGAAGTTTCACACACCAAACAGTAAGTGCAAATATTCAATAAAAAATTAACTAGACTGGGAATAAAATTAAAATGGAAAAGGGAAAGAAGGAGATAAATCTAATGGCTAAATACATATACATGACATAAATGTACTTTGAATTAACACACTGACAAATATCATTAAATCACCCTGAGTCAGAAGAGTAGGAGAATCCAATTTGATCCATCATTGCCTTACATATAAAAAACAACCATCATTAAAAAATTAACTACTAAACACGCACCCAGGGGTAGGGTTAGGAATAATATTAGTAGCACAATTCTCAGAACAGCATACTACAGATTAACGTGGAAGCTTCGTTACAACTGTCATTAACTACAGGAAAATTGTGTGGGCGATCATGGGTTTTGCTCGGTATGAGTTATAAGTACAAAAATGAAATCATATATGGACAGGTCACACCAGTGGTGATCGACCACTGTGCCGGCATAAAACAAAGCCTACTGCTCACAATCCAGGCCCCCACCCAAGGCAAAGCACGTCAACTATAGCATATTAATCCTGAAACTCATTTGACACCTGGAAAAATCACCATAAGACCTCAGCCATAAAAGTACGCTTACCCACCTGTCCGTCTCTGACACAAGCTACTCCCGAAAACGTCTGACAAGCAGCAAATACGGTAACACTGGCATGGACCTTTATGCACTTCAATGCAGTATTTTTTAAAACTGCACCAAAGTTTGTCATCTCTAAACCGGACCTGCCTTGTCAGACCACATAGCCCAATTTACGTCACCTTGTTTTAATGATTGTAGTTGGTTAACAGACCGACTGCACAAAAGGCAGGGAGCCGATGGTAACTAATCCAATCCACAGACATATGCTTATTTTACTTTTCTTTTTTTGGGTTTCTACAGACACGTGTTAACGGTTAAGCCCTGACACCCGGCTGTGAGCTGCTGTCCTTTCATTAAATCTATCCTCGAAAATAAACATATACCCACTTTCCTATTAGCACACTCGTGGTTTAAATAGCCACTTCTTTGACCAGGACAGGAGGTGCCGTAGTTAGTCAAGCAGCTACGCTGCCTCAGTGACCGAGTTTCACATTTGAACACATGAACCTGCAAAAGGGGAAAACCCACCTGAAAGTCGGCCAGGATCATTTCTCTGTTCATGTCGCTACCGCTACCGGAGGCCATCGCAATGACTGGCTTAACGTTTGCTCTATTGCTCTCTCTCTCTCCCTCTCTTTCCGAAGCAGAGGAGGGACTCGGGTTTCATATACAAATTTCGTCGGAATTTCACAGGGAGAGGGGGGATTAAAAAGACACCTGCCGGGAAACGCCACACTTAGTGCAGTGTTTTGTGTCTCCGTATCTTTTGTGAGTACAAGTGTTCCGTGAACGTCACTTTTTTATCCGCGTCCCTCACGACGTCGTCGTCGCTTTACGGCAATTCGTAAAACTGAGTCGCACAATAAAGACGTGCCCTGCTCCGGTACTGTTAAAGGCGCAGGCCCCACCGAACTGCAGCTCTTGTTCCGTGTGTTCACCGGGCAGTCCTGCTTCACACAGAACTATACACGCCCCTGTCATCCGTCATTATGTCGTAAAATGTATAGAAGAAAGTGAGTAGATAAAATCCCAAACAAACGCCAAAACTAAAAACAAGAATAACTGGAACAGTCGGCCAACCTAGGTGGCACTTAATAATGAATATGATTCACGGCGAGTACATTTTTAGGATTCTGTTGTTATCATTGCATGTAGTTTTGATGCAAGATTATACCAGAGTGGCTTAATAAAAGCAACTGTTAATATCTCGATTATTAGCTACTCATGAAATAATGCCAATAAGAATCTGTTGGACAAACCTCTTATTAAAAATGAGCCGAGAGATATTGTGATTCGATATTTTTAAAAACTTGTTCTGTGACAACTGGATTACGTCAGTTAACAGAAAGCAATACGTTGCGTATAGGTGTTTCATGAAGGGGTATTATTATTTAAATTATATATTGAACAAAACAAGTATTTTAACATGCTTGTAGTAGCAGAAATCATCCATCCATTCATTCGTTTTCTATGGGGCGTCTATATGGGCGCGAGGTAGAGAACAACCCAAGACGGGGCACCAACCCATCACAGGATGCCCCCCCCCCCTCTCTTTCTCTCTCCCTCTCTCTCTCTCTCTCTCTCTCTCTATCTATACTCTCTCTAGACGCATAGAACCCAGATTCCAGAGGTGCGAGGCGACAGCGCTAACCACTGCATTACCGTGCCATTCCTGCTAAAAATCATTCGGACCTAATATGAAAATCTTTCATAACAAGCCACGTTGCTTTTGATTCTGTATATTAAATGCGTGTGTCCCTTTCGCACAGTAACATAGTAATAGCATACACCCATACGCTAAATTTAGTGCGTGCCCCTATAAAATGTGCTTGTGTGTGAATAACAAAAGTCGCATACGATGCACAAACACGTGTCTTGTGTATAAGCAGACTTCGCCGTTTTATTTCACCCATCGCACAAAAGTCTCATCCCGCAATCAGTTCAGATATGTGGTCTATCTGAGTTTTCTGAAATGTGATTTTTGTAAGCAAAACTTCGACCGGTTCAAGTACCAATAAAAGCACTGTTTTGTGGTCATTTGATGATACATTCTTATTCTTCAAGCGTGACACGGGGTGGGCGGTGCCGAAACTCAACATCACCGGAGTGTTCGGCCTGTGACAGCTGCAACCGAGGTACCTCAACTCGACCTCGGTGATTTTTAGTCCCGCCTATCGTCCTCTGTTATGTGACGACTAGAGGTCCCTTGTTTCAAAACTGAGTGATGTCAGTGAAAAAAGCAAGTCTCTTTTTAAAAAAATATCCAATGTCCAATCAGATTACTGAAAATGGAAAGTTGCCTCTCCGTCGCGGAGGAATTGCATGGCGCGCAGATAATCAACCCAGCGTAGTGGATCTTATATTTAAAACACGCTACATCTATATATTATTTTTAAAAAGTTTATAGTCTCTCGTGATTTCTCTGCAGGTCATCGCAAGCCTCCTCCCAAAACAGCATGAACCAGTAATAAGAGGCGTAATCGTCATTCATAAATCTGGCTATTAAAAATCACCTTTGAACGGGAATGGAAATTGTAAATGATGAAAGTCTGCGGATTGATACAATGTTTCACCGGTCGCGGGTTTTGTCGTGAGTCCCGTCCGCCCGCTTTTAACCGAAATAAACAAGCGCTCAATATTTAATGAGCCAAGCGAGTAGGACGAATTCTCAGCAACCCCCCTGTTTCTACAGTTGAAAAATGGGCGGGAAGCTTGCATAAAACTTTTGAAACCTCATCCCTTAAAATGTCATTGGATACAGCCACTCGTTAAATAAAATCAGACTATCTTCCTTCTTCTTTTTTTTTTAATACACCGAATTGCCATAAACCCCTGCAGCCCCACAGTATGAAATTCCAGATGCGATCAAGGGGAATCATCTCCGAAAGGACAACCATGTCGTTACCTCACTGAGCTGATTATTTTTAAATCGGGGTTTTGGACGCCGTAGCTGGGTCGCTATGCACCTGTGTACCGGGCGATTTTTCTCAAATGGTGACCCGCCGGAAGCTTCGCAGGACGCATTCGTGGACTTGAACGCTATAAAATATGTACTATTTATTGGCACTGCAATCGGGAGTGCGTCGGATATTTTTTTCTGCCAATACTGCATTTCTTTGCGTTTCTCCAAGCAATCAACATATGAATACTGACTTCCGGATACGTTTTACCTTGTCCAAGCGCGGAATCAAAAATACAGCAGTATTACTTGACGGCGGTTTTTTAGCCATGCCGTACGTTTTCTTTGAACTTGTGCGTGGATTTTTTATTTGGCTCACAGTTTTATAATTCTACATGCTGGATTATTTAAACAAGCGGGTTGCATTGAGTGTTCATTTCATAACTGAAAGATTTCAGCCTTCGACGATGTTGAATGATGCAGGGACAGAGCAGTTTTAATGTGAGCCCCGATGCTGATTTTATTATATATATTTTTTGTACATCTTGCAGCCCGGCCCCAGATAAGGGGTATATCAGGACCCTGCACGGATCGATTGGATCTCTCAGCCTTAGGTGATCGCACATGCATCCAAAGTTGGGAAAAGCGTAACATCCCTCTTTTCTGAAGTGATGCGGATTGTATAGTGGGATGGTTTTAAAGCGGAAGGCGGATCATGGCACTGCTCCAGTTCCTTTCTGCTAAGTAGTCTATTTACCAGTCTTATGGTATGCGCCGTCATCATATACGTGTATGCATAAGAAACAAGCGAGTACACACTTAAATTCAGCTGCGGCGATTTTTTTCCACCACGTTGAAAATTGCTCTGCTACCATCGTTTGTTTTTATGAAGAATGGCTGATTTGACTGAAGCAAACAAGCTGACCAGTGCATCTGCAAGGGGAGACTTGTCAGAAGTTGAAACATTATTACAAAGCGGGGCAGATGTCAATAAGGAGAACCGTTTCGGCAGGACGGCGTTACAGGTTGGTATCGCGTTTTTCGGACGACCACTTGTACATTTGTATAGTTTTGAAGTATAACTTGCTGAGCATTGCCCAGGGGATTATCTGTTTAACTGCTGGTGTACCGTTAAAACAAGATGTCTTAATGACGTTCTGAAGTATTCTCGGTTTTCGGCCGAATTGTGACATGTTAATACACATTATAGTCAAACTTTCTACTTGTTAATTTAAGGTGATACAAGTAAAAAGTACTATAATACTGAACTAGTATAATTCCCGTTGTAGTTGGCGTTTATTTTCTTCTATTCTATTTTAATTCGTGAGATTATACTAAAATAAATCAGCAGTAGACATTTGCCAATATTCCACACATTCATTTATCTGATTATACAGCTAAAATATCGTACTAGAACAACTTTGCTTTCAGGCAACTGCTTTTGAGAAATTCATAACGCACATCGCAAGTTGCTCTATCTGGACTGGCTTAACCTTATTTCAGTAAATGTGGCGCCATGTAGACACATTAGTATCATCCAGTGATTAAAAAAAACACCTGCCTAACCAGCACTTAAGTCGTAGTTTTATTTTCAAACAGTCCACAACAAGTTTCAGATATTTACAGATTCTGCACTCGTTACTGTCAGGTTAGGGACATCTTTGTTATATAGATACTGAAATGCAGCAAAGTTTCAGTCAGGACTATCAGAATCACAGCTCAAATCAGTCTATCATATTTCAACATATAGTGTAGGAGGTCTCATAGGCCATTTTGTTGAACTTCTTGAAAAGAGCAATGCAATGTTTTAAAATGGTTTATTAAAAAATAAATTATGCGCTTGCTAGGCAGATGAGTTGTATTGGGATGGAAAAAAACTTCTTGAGGGCCTCCTTATAACAATACATCTTTATTAAAAATATATAATATTAATAGTAAATGTTTACATGTGTATTAATACATATTTAAGATACATTGGCTTCATATGATTATTTTTTATTATTAGGCCTGTTAGAAAAGGTCCAGTGACTTCTGTCTTTTACACATCTGCTGACCTTGGGGGTGTGTAAAATGGGATGTGTAGTTTAAAATATACAGATACTTAACGGTACAAAATGTTATTTTCTGCTTTAATAAGAAATATATTTATATATATTACACTATATGTAGGCAGGGCTGCTTGACATATTGCAGGCGAACAGTTACAGAGCAAAAAAGCAACATTATGTTGGTGTACATTTTTGTAAGTGTGTTTGTGAATGTGACAGCACACTGTTTAAACAAAACAATACGTAGAAGAAGTTGCATGAACAAATATTGCATTTGTTTTTGCAGAACTGGCTGGTGTTTTTAGTGACTGGATGATTGCAAGATGCAAACAACATTTCAGTGAAAATATTATCACTGTTCAGCAGTGTTTTCACTAGAGAAAAACAAGACACATTTTTTGCCTAAATGTAACATAAGTGTAAGATTATTGGAAAACTACATTAAAAGTGAAGGGTTTGGTTTACGATACATTTTTCAAATGAATCTGTGAGTGATTTGGAAAATGAACATAGTAGAGCAAACTAGTTTAATTTTTATTATTTAAAAGTGATTAACAGTAGGTTACTGGCTTGTTGCACACTCCTGCATTTTGCTGTGTGTTTAGGATTTAGTGTATACACACACACACTACACACACATACATCAGGCTCAGAATGCAAAGAGCACACCCCACCGTATTCAGTCTAAGATGTCAGGTGCTGCAGGGCGCTACTCAGAGAAGTGTATTTAAACATTACATTCTTTTAAAATAAGGAAAGCTTGTTTTTAATTGTAATATTTATGTCTCTGCTTTATATTTTTGCTTAAAAACTAGATTTTGCACAATTCAGATGGTGGAGGGTTGGCAAGACAATTCCTACAAGGAATACAACTCAGAATAACTGAACATATGAAATGCATTAGAACAATCTGCAAAGGGTTAACAAAAAATATTTTTAAAAGTGTAAAGCATCAGTCAAAATACACCACGTTCAACTGGTCTTAAACTGTGTATTCAGTTAAAAAAAATCCACAATTGATACTGCATTTTTCTTTCAGTGTTCAAAATGTGTAATTTTGATAAAAGATTATATAAATCAAATGCAAAACTAAAGTAATATATTTAGTAAACATACTAAATATTGTATTACTTTAATTTTTATTTTAAGTATAACATAAGAAATTTCTAACATTTACGTTTTCATAGTTTTAAGGACGAAATTGATTTTCTTATTATGTAGGCTCTATTATGTAAGTGCCAATTAAGTGTGTTATATGCCAAACAGTAATTATCTGTTTTCTTTGGCTTCAGGTAATGAAACTCGGTGTCTCCGGTCTTGCTGAGATGTTACTTGAAGCGAAGGCTGATCCGAATAAGCGCGACCCGGTGAAAGACCTGACGATCGCTCACGACGCCGCCCGGGACGGCTACCTGGAAACGCTACAGGTTTTAGTGAAGTACGGCGCCGACGTCAACGCGGTGGACAGTGACGGCAACCTACCACTACACCTGGCCGCTCAGGCCGGCTACCTGGATGTGGTTGAGTTTCTGGAGCAGTGCACGGCGGACCAAGGGATTACGGCGGATGACCAGACACCGACGCACAGCAAATAGTTCATCCAGGGCGTATGCAATCTCTGAATTAAAGCGTTTTTCTTTTTAAAAAATGATGTTGAGCTGGTGAAACTGTGGAAAAGCAACATGCCCTTTCTTGATATTGCATCTAACCACAAGACAAAAATAATTTTATTTGTATAACACCGAATTTTACAGTGAAACCCACACACACACACACATAGCCTATATATATATTCTATGTATATATATATAGGCTATGTAGGCTATATATATATGTATATATATATATATATATATATATATATAGTTTGACGTTATGAAGTTACGTCATTATCATATTGTTTTCCAGGATGTTTTCATTTTTTACATATATCACACAAAGCTTTGTAAATAACACTTCTAAAATGTCTGACAGCCGACCCAGCTAAGTTTCAGTTGATTTCAAATTCACTTTACCCGCCATTGCTTTGCAGTGTTTTGCGACATATGCTTATTGAAATATATTGATTTCGTTTTTATTGTATAATTTCATCTGTTCTATGGTACGGCTTTTCTTGCAGAACCGTAGTGGCTAAGAGATGTGGGCTTACACGTTTTGTTTTGTGTATTTATTTGCACTTTTGTTGTAAATAATAAGTATTTTGTCCATAATGAACTGTGAAAGCATAGATATTAATAACATTTTAATGTGACTTGCAAATGTTACCAAAGAGAATGCTATTTAATGTGTACATTGTGTGATTTTTTTAAAAACTCGCAAAATTTTAAAGTAAAAAACTCATTAAGAAACAGTATTATAGTAAACTTATATTCCGTTGTTACTGTCATTTTTAAATGTAGGTTACCCACAAAACTGAAACCATGTTGTGTTTTTGTTTTAAAAGAAGGAATACGTGTTATTGTATTTCATAATTTTATATTGTAAATTAACATTTCATTTTAAGATATACTGTACACTGCAGAGAAGGTGAATTTCTTTAAACATGAGTAATAAACAATACGCAAAATGTTGCTTTAATATTTTTTAACAACACTGCTGACAGAGTATAGCATCAACCGACAAACACAATACCGTTTTATTTTTGATGCCTGCTGCACAGTCGAACGCAACACAGTCACATTTGTTGACCGTGCAGTCTGACGGAGACGCAAAAAACTGTACATAATATCAAACTTTCGGGCGTCTCGCATGCTGCTTTGATAGGTACATGGTCTGACATTAGTCACTCTTAGTCACATCTAGACACGATCTGCGTGTAATCGAAGAAATTACAGCGAACCTGGTACCACAGACTGCAGAGATTGTTTTAGATGCATATTTATATGCATACCTATTACCCCATCCACGGTAAACGCTCAATTTCGTTTTTTAAAATTTTCTACGGCTTTTGACGTCCTGCAGCGTTTTGATTATTGTTTTACCAGGTTCATTGTCTACTGTCGTCATCTCAATTTCAGATTCTTGGATTAAGCATGTTAGCCTATGACGAATTGCTGCCTGTGTTGTTTATCAGTGTCTATATTACTGTAATTTCTTTCTGATGTTTTGAACACCCCGAACTTTACATTTCAGTATTTGCATCTGAAATTATAATTAATATGTTAATTAAGAAGTCAATGAAGCTCAAATCCCATATCGCTGCTAAAACCAAACCGTTAGGTCGCTTTTCCTTTGGCACCTTTCAAATTTTGGCGCTTTGTAATACTGCACAGGTTATGAACAGAAGTAAAAGGTGTCTTGCAAAATGTCAAGTCCGTATCCTATTTGCTTTGCAGGCTAGTAAACCGTGTTTAGTTTTTTTACGAATTTGAGATATTACCGATTAGATACATCAGACACATCCGACCTCTTCCTGGTTACTTCGAGCATGCCGAATACAATCTCGATAATAAAACAAGCTTGCAATTCTTAAAAGAGAAGATCTGGGAACAAAAATATTTGACAGAAGCCTAATCGTGTACCTAACAAGTTTTATTAGCTTTACATTTAAATCGATTGTGCTGACCCACGTAATTTAAACCCGGAAAGTATTGTTACATGATGAAGTGACCTTCATATCGTTAACTTGGATTACTCACCATGGTTTCAAAATGAAATAAGTTTAAAAACAACAACGAAGGAACACAGGAAATCTAGAAATATGTATGGCAGCGGCCATGGTCGGCATTATTGTCCCAAAAGCTAGAACAGTTTAACAAGTGCTTGTGCGTTAGCATGTTTACTATATAGACGTGACTTGCACTTGCGACTTATGTTAAGTATGAAATATCGGTGGTCATGCAGGCCGGTGTTTTTGGTACGTGAAAACGTTAGTGGAAGCTAGGCTGCTGTCGTTTTTAACCAATAAACAACTGTGAAGAACCTGATTGTTGATAATGCAAGTATACCCCGATAAAACGATCGACTTCTACTTAATGAAAAGTATCTGGTTTTACTCGGGCTTCTGTATTAGAACAAATAAACAAAACACATGAAACTAGGACTAGAAACGGTAAGAGTATGCTAGTTATTGGCGAAGAAAATTATAGACAAACAGTGAAGTCCCCACAGTCTTGGTATATTAAAGGGCACCTAACCTTACATTTAAAATATTTTCCCCCGTTTTTAAGGGTCTTCCTTGTGCCGCACCAAAACTTCGGAAAGGGTAGGGAAAATGTTGATGGATTTTTTTACATGTATTGTCTAATATATTGTTTTTTTTGTTTCTAGTTTAACATATAGCTTAGAGACTAACTCAGTTTTGTTCTATCTAGCTTTTATTAGTGATTTATTTAAAAAATAGTGAGAAATGCATATATTAGGAATATTTAGCACCAACAAGCAATAATGTACCAAACCAATCACAAAGTAAGACAGTTAAGCCCAGATGTGACAATACGACCTATATTTCGACTAAATATTTGATCATTAAAACCCCCCAAAAATCCACAAATCATGTAATTGATTTTATATGAAAAAAACACACGTGTGAAGTTTGAAAAGATTTTACAGCGTTTGTAGCAGTGGGGAAAGGCAAAAAGATTACGTCCATAAATTGTACAGGACAATTTGTGTAAGTTATTTACATCTATTTACACCATATGAATCAAATGAATTCAAATTAAGCCGAATTTAAGTCACATATTGTCCTTTCTGCAGCTTTTGAGAAACTTGCTGCCCAAAGTGATTGTGTGTACTCTCCAAACATATTTTCCAGCATAATGTTTTGGGCCAATGAATAGAAATGCAGTCTGTGAATAATTCCTATATGTTTTGCTTACGTTTGAGAAGGTTAGATTAAAATACGTCATATTCGTTTATTGTGTAAGAGTTTCCTATATTTGTAAGGATATTCTTTTGCTTGCTGCGAACGCTGGCTATTTAGCGCATTGTTAATTTTGTGAAATGCTTAGAGTAATGGGTGCTTCTAGGAAAACTGGCACATATGCAAGGAAAGGTCACTAGTCTGGTTAATGTGGTTACGTTTTCGCATAAATGAGTTTAATGTAAACATATGGACTTTAGGGAAAAGAGGGCCAAACGTCTTTGCTATATAATGTGCATATTTGCAGTGTTCAACCAGCTAAAAGTAAAAAAAAAAAGTTACATTAGTGCCAAATAAATCAGTGCTGTTCAAACACGTGCTGCTTATTATAAAGCAAAATGCATCCATATATTTGGTTAACTTTGTTACGTCATTTTAATTAGTTTGAAGCATAACCAAGAACTCTCTGATAAGGCTGTCAAAATTAGTCATACAAACACGTTTTCTTGTTTACAAATTTATTGCAAAGCAAACGTGAAATTCCTTACTGGCTGTTCTACTTGGTTACAAATGAGTTTGACTTTCACATGGTCGCATGGATTTCTGTTGTCTTGTTACATTTAAACTTACTGCGTGAGCGTGGGAGAGGATCTATAAGTCTCACCCAAAACCCTGCCAAACAATGATCATGTATTCAGTGATTTCACTTAACGTATGCTTTATATAGGCCTAATACAAAACTCTAAATGAGACTAATCGAAATGCATCCTGAATTAAAGACAAAGTTTGAAACGGGTTTTTAATTATTACTTTGTTCCAGGGGACCGCTTTCTAAGAATGGGCTACTGGCTTCGCTCCTCCTATCGGCCCTTATTAGCCTCCTCGCAGAAACAGCGGCTCATCTTTCCAAGGGGGAGGACGCCAGTCGGAGAAGCGCGGGTCAGCTGGCCCTTGCTTTCTGAGGGCCGTTATATGCAGTCCGGCAAGTTGGGCATAGGCAACAGGAGGACCAAAGTAGAGGTGAATAGAATGTACCAGCATATAGTAATCCAATAACAAAAGAATAAAGTTTTCATTTTAATTTAGCTTTTGTTTTAATTTAGTTAAACCTTTACTTTATAATAACACCAAAATTAATTGAAGTTAATAATTGCTGGCAGTGATAATCTTTCAATGATGATGACGATGATGATTATCATCATAATCATTATTATTATTATTATTATTATTATTATTATTATTATTATTATTATTATTATTATTATTACTAGTAGTAGTAACAGACATCAATGTAATAGATTTGGACTCCATGTACTCTGGCCTATAAAGATACTGATATTCATCCATACAATTCTGTATTCACAGTTGTGTATTTACACTTCGAACATAACATAAGAACATAAGAACTATACAAACGAGAGGAGGCCATTCGGCCCATCAAGCTCACTTGGGGAGAACTTAACTA
>JABFDZ020000037.1:9782980-9799239 GCA_019775955.2 Pollimyrus isidori
TGAACCACGCGAGAATTAGCTTCCGACCTTGTGCCTGTAAATTATTATTTTAATTTAGTCGTTCTTGTTGCTTTTGTCAAGTAGATAAATAATAGAGTATTTGTTTTTAATAAATTAATTTTAAGATAATTCCATTTTGCGGGAGTCCCGTGATTAATTCTATTCACCCGCACATACATGGGTACCTTGTACTCGCACTCGCATTAACCCGTCAAATCTTGTCCCGCGCCGCACTCGGTGCGTTGGATCCCACGGTACTCCCGCGGGAGTGCAGGTCTCTAATGCAGATCGAGCCAGATAGCATCGCAACCGTATGGTGAAAGGAGGAATTACATTTTTAAAGTATTCATTTATTCTGACAGAGCTAGCGGGCCATAAATAACACATTATGAGACCGAAGCTGCGGGCCGTGTGAAATCTGGCTGAGGGCCGTGATTGGCCCGCAGGTCGGACTTTGGACACCCCTGGTTTAAACACTAGCTAGCTGCATTATGTCATTCTAAAATACACAGACTTTTGAGAACAGAATATGTTTGCTATCACAAAGATGTTATGTACTGTATTTACCAATGTACTATATTTGTTTGTATTACATTCATATTTGTATATATGATTTCCTGAGGTCAAATGTCTGATGAAATCGTAAGGTTAATGAAAAGCACGTGAGTTTTGTTTACAGGATCAGAGAATAATAAGGGTGAACTGGGGTCTAGTGTTGTAGTCAAAACCACCTAAACCAAGACAAAGACATTGCCGAGACTGGAGGGTATCAAGACCAAGACACTGCTGAGACCTGAGGGTCCCAAGACCAAGTCCAAGACCAAGACACACAAAGGCGAGACCAAAAAAGGCATTGCTGTAAAGTGTCATTACTCGTTAAATCAAATTCATGTTATCTTTTCAATTTTATTTTCCATATGTCCATATGTCTCTCATTTAAAATCTCCCAGATTTGTCATAGTTATGAGGCCTAATAGAAAATAATATTCTTGGCAATCCTCTCCTATAACCGTTTTATCAGACCTCGTCAAGGGAAAGTGATGGGGTGTACCAGAAAGATGTTCATATTCAGTCTCATATCAGGGACGGAGGCCTTGCGTAATCTATGAATACGGCTATGTAATGACCCTTTGCTTTGAATTTAAGAGAATGAGCCTCCAGGTTGACTTGCACCTCCAAGACAGTGCTTTCTAATTAATGTAAAATACCTAATTTATTTGAATTATAACTATGCTATAGACTTCGCAGACATTTTTGGACATTTCTTTGCCGACTTCACTATGATGCGATGTGTATGATGTGAAGCATTGGCAGTGTCCGTTGAGAAAATGTATGCAATGTAACGTTTTTAAAGTAGATGCATCTGACGGGGTGCATTTGAATTGAGGTGTGTAATAAATAATGATACTGTTCTGTGAGGATGTGTTGTTTTCTCTTTTTTTCCCCATCCCATCGAGACTATGTCTGAGACCAAGACAAGACTGAGACCAAATAGAGTCAAGACCGAGATCAAGACCAGTTTCGAGAACTACAGCACTACTGGGATCTAGCAGGCATCCAGTGCAGAGCTGTGTAGTTTGAGCCCATTGTGCTGCCACAGCAATCTCTGGGTTTAAAGCTGCTTTTGCACTTTCAGTAGGAATTATTCAATTCAATTCAGTTTAATTTTATATAGCGCCCTTCACAACAGAGTTGTCCCAGGGCGCTTAACATGGGTGTGTTAGAACACATTGATATACATGTAAAATTAACACAGAATTAAGGACAGAATAGGAAAGAATGAAAAAAAAAAAAGGAGAGGAACCAAAGACTCCCACGCGGGGAGAAAAAACACCTCTGGGGGTCCAAGGTCAACTGGTTGCCCAACCCCCCTGGGCATGCTAACAATACAGGAAATTAAAAGTGATCATTCTTGCTCAGATTGAGGACTTGGGAGGGCCAAAGTCCAACAATGGATCCATCAGTGCTCCATGAAGGTCCTCCTTGAAGGTTGCACCGATGATGTTCAGGTAGTCCAAATCTACAATGTCACCCCATTCTTGGGACTAGACTAGGATTCCAGCTCAGAAGGTGCCCACCCCGGGCACCATCCGGACATGTGGGAATTATTCCTCCTCTGATTTCTATTACAGCAATAACAGTCACGTGCATTATCATTTGGTTGTTATAACTGTGGAAGATTTGGGGGGCTTCTTTTTGTCTGATTCTTATCTGGGGTGTCTGCAGGGCTGTTTCGATGGGGAGGGCCATCAGTGTGTCCTGTTCTGCTGCTCTACAGCATTTGCAGCAATAAGGGGCAAATGGAAGTGTTCCCTGAAACACATATACTGGGGAGGATACCTGCACTGCTTTATACCACTGGGTACTTGGTATTGGGGAGGAGTGGTTGCAGAATGGGGTTTCAGGCCAATATAAACTGGAAGTACACAGGGAAAAAGTAAAAAAACAAAGAGAAATATTAAGAATTTCTTAACGACTGATAATGTGCAAATGCATCATGCTAGTAAGGGTGCAGTGATCCTTTGAAATGCTTCTCCATAGCTTACACAATTTGGTGAAGTGTTTTGGCCATAACTATTTTATGTTTTCAATGTAAATAGTGGTGAAACTCTGTGATAATTCAAATGTCAGTAGTTTCTAGAAGTTCTCCTTTATGTGTAAAATGGCAGTTAGAGTACCTTGGCAGAAAAAAACAGTTTTTAAACAGTAGGTGTCTTCTGGATTCATTCAAAACATTCAAAACAGTTCCATTGATGACAGACTAACAGACCACATGTAAAATACTGACATAAGTCAGAGGATACATACACCAAAAGAAGGATGAGAGGGAGAGCTGGGGAGGAAAAAAGCAGAGTGATGGAAAGTAGTAATTTATGAATTAGCTGAGACAGAAATTATCAAGAAAACTCCCCTTGGAAAATATGGACCACTGATAAATTGTTTTATTTTTTAACAGTGAAAGAGAAGTGAGAGAAACATTCAATTAGATTTCAAAGAAGAATGTATTAGGAACTTATGAACTTGTTACGATATCATGACATTCATGTTACCCTGAATACCAATCTGTTCAAAGTGTGAGGCACCAGCTTACATGGGATTCCCCGATTCCAGGGCCAGCATTTTCTGCTTCTAGTTTAGCGTATTTAACCCTGCATGTCTGAAGGAAATACAAGACCAGACTTGAACAGCTTTGCTCTGTCCAACCTGCAACAAACCTTTGTCCTATCTAGTTTTCTATCCTTTTAAAAATGGTAAAAAATACATCAGTCAAATACATTAAATATATGTTTAATTATGTAATTCTCAGAAAACACACCTCTTTAGGACAGTTTATTCTGGTTTGGCTGACTGCCACAGTTCTGCTCTCAGGAAGAAATGTGTTTTTTTTAATAGAGTTCTGTCATCCATACAGCTCACAGCTGCCTGACACTGATGTCTGGGCACTTCCAGGAGTCGCAATGAAACAAGTTCAAGTTTCCTTCTAGTATTTCCTCCCGCGATAATAAATAAAGTGCTAATGGCTACGCATCACATGTGCAGGATATTACATGGCTACGCATCACATGTGCAGGATATTACATGGCTACGCATCACATGTGCAGGATATTACATGGCTGCGCATCACATGTGCAAGATATTACTTGGCTGCGCATCACATGTGCAGGATTTTACATGGCTGCGCATCACAGGTGCAGGATATTACATGGCTGCGCATCACATGTGCAGGATATTACATGGCTACGCATCACATGTGCAGGATATTACATTGCTGCGCATCACAGGTGCAGGATATTACATGGCTGCGCATCATTGGTGCAGGATATTACATGGCTACCCATCACATGTGCAGGTTATTACATGGCTGCGCATCACATGTGCAGGATATTACATGGCTGCGCATCACAGGTGCAGGATATTGCATGGCTACGCATCACATGTGCAGGATATTACATGGCTGCGCATCACAGGTGCAGGATATTACATGGCTGTGCCGGGCTCTGTGCTGCACAGGAAATGGGAGGCAGGCTTTGCCCCATGCTTCCTTTTTCATGGGACTCTGCTGGAGGAAGAGTAATGCAGCTGATTCTGAAGACACACTGCGACCCTGCGGGTACTGCCAAAAACCCATGGAAAGACATGTGTGCCTGTTTCTATTATCTCACTGTCATTGATTTCCTTGATCACGTGACCTGCACAGTAACTTGCACAGGGAAATGTGACTCAAATTCTGTTCCAAGGACTTAATTACAATTGTCCAATTGCACATTCAATCTAAATAGAAAGTTCTCTTTTTACCTGATAGGGGGCAGTTTTTGGCATGTGTGCTAACCTCAGAAAGATACAGGGCTACAGCAACCGGAACCTTGGCATGGGGGGTGGAGCCACATACTACTCCAGATTTCCCCTGTGTATCATCTGGAGAGGTGACCCACTTAAATAAGTAAGTCAACATTAATTCAGTAAAACTAGTGTTCATTCAGGGCTTAATTAATCATGTCATTATTTCCAAGCTTATGGAAGAACTGAGTCATGAACTGCATTAAATATTGGCTATTGCTGGTGGGATATTCAGGACAGAAATACCCTCTAGTGGGACAAACCCACCATTGCAACCACTACAACACTCAATAACACAATAAAATACATAGTGCCAAAGATTTCTGAGACATCTCTGCTTGCAAACAATGTGGGAAAAGGATGACGAAACGAGCTGCTACGTCCATCCATCCATCCATTTTCACCCGCTTATCCAAGGTCGGGTCGAATGGGGCAGCAGTCTCAGCAGGGAAACCCAGACTTCCCTCTCCCCGGCCACTTCCACTAGCTCCTCCGGGGGAATCCCGAGGCGTTCCCAGGCCAGCCGAGAAAAATAGTTCTTGGGTCTTCCCCGGGGCCTCCTCACAGTGGGACCTGCCCGGAACACCTCCCCAGGGAGGTGTCCAGGAGGCATCCTAATCAGATGCCCGTGCCACCTCATCTGGCTCCTCTCAATGCGGAGGAGCAGTGCCTCGACTCTGAGTCCCTCCCGAATGACCGAGCTCCTCACCCTATCTCTAAGGGAGAGCACAGCCACCAAACGGAGGAAACTCATTTCGGCCGCTTGTACTCGCAATCTCGTTCTTTTGGTCACTACCCAGAGCTTGTGACCATAGGTGAAGGTAGGAACGTAGATCGACTGGTAAATCGAGAGCCTTGCCTTTCGGCTCAGCTCCTTCTTCACCATGACAGAACAATGCAGCGCCCACATCACTGCAGACGCCACACCGATTCGCCTGTCGATCTCCCGTTACCCCATCCCCGACACGGAGAGAGCATTCTACCCTTTTCTGGCTGAGGACCATGGTCTCGGATTTGGAGGTGCTGATTTTCATCCCAGCCACTTCACACTCGGCTGCGAACTATCCCAGCGAGAGCTGAAGGTCACGGTCAAATGAAGCCAACAGAACCACATCATCTGCAAACAGCAGAGACCAAATCCTTAGGTCACCAAACCGGACACCTTCAACGCCCTGGCTGCACCTAGAAATACTGTCCATTAAAGTTATGAACAGAATCGATGACAAAGGGCAGCCCTGACAGCGTCCAACCCTCACCGGGAGCAAGTCCGACTTATTGCCGCCCATGGGGACCAAGCTCTGGCACCGGTCATACAGGGACCGAACAGCCCTTAAAAGGAAGCCTGGCACCCCGTATTCCCGGAGCACCCCCCACAGGACTCCCCGAGGGACACGGTCGAATGCCTTCTCCAAGTCCACAAGACACATGTAGACTGGTTGGGCAAACTCCCATGAACCCTGCAGAGAGTATAGAGCTGGTTCACTGTTCCACGGCTGGGGCAAAAACCACACTGCTCCTCCAGCATCCGAGATTCGACAATCCGTTGGACCCCCCTCTCCAGAACCCCCGAATAGACCTTACCAGGGAGGCTGAGGAGTGTGATACCCCTATAGTTGGAGCACACCCTCTTGTCCCCCTTTTTAAAGAGGGGGACCACCACCCCTGCAGATGCATGTCAACCAGGACAGCCCCACAGCATCCAGAGCCTTGAGGAACTCCTGGCAGATCTCATCCACCCCCAGGGCCCGGCCACCGAGGAGCTTTTTAACCACCTCAGCGACCTCTGCTCCAGAGATAGGCGAGTCCACCCCCAAGTCCCCAGACTCTGCTTCCTCATTCGAAGGTGTGTCAGTGGGATTGAGGCGGTCTTTGAAGTATTCCTTCCACCGACCCAAAATGTCCCACGTTGAGGCGCCGGATGGGCGATAGGCACCAACCACCTTACGGCCACAGTTCCTGTCAGCCACCTCCACAATGGAGGCGCGGAACATGGCCCATTCAGACTCAATGTCCCCCACCTCCCCCGAGACATGGGTAAAGTTTTGTCTGAGGTAGGAGTTGAAACTCCTCCTGACAGGGGATTCTCCCAGACGTTCCTAGCAGACCCACACAATACGCTTAGGCCGACTTCCTCCCCCACCATCGGAGCTAACCCGCCACCAGGTAGTGATCACTTCACCCGAGTGTCCAAGACATGCGGCCGTAAATCCGATGACATGACTACATAGTCGATCATCAAACTGCGGCCCAAGGTGTCCTGGTGCCAAGTGCACATATGAACACCCATATGCCTGAACATGGTGTTCATTATGGACAATCCATGACGAGCACAGAAGTCCAACAAAAAAACACCACTCGGGTTCATATCGGGGGGGCATTCCTCCCAATCATGCCAGGTGCTACGTTAGGTCATTCAAATAATTGAGATGATCAGTGCAGTACATGAGTCACCGCTGAAAAGTGTTTTCTCAGATTGAATCACCACTCTCCCATAGTCGTTTGGGTAGTTTTGGTTTTCAGGCCATGACCGCAACAATGTAGCTGTCGTTTATTAATGCAAAAACTTTATCGTTCATTGCAAAAATATCTCAAACAAATGTCACCCTGCAAATGAAATGAATAATCGTGCTTTTTCAGCGACTCAACTATGCTTGCTAGCAAATATTTTGGGTTTTTATTTTTTTGGACTGACTGACTGAATGAATTGTGTGCTATGACTACAGTGTAGATTTTAAAATACTGACAATTACATTTTAAAAAATAATTTATTCTCAATCGCAAACACAAATACAATCACAGACACTGGTTTGGGGCAGAACCTTTATAACAGCAGACCAAGCTACAAACTGAAGATACACACTGGATTTTACAGCGTAGTTCATAAAGTTTTTGATTGGCCCATGGAACACACATACTTTCATACTAACATTAGTATGTACTAACTGAGAGGACACACAGCCACCAAGCAGTAAATTCCTATGAAAACAGAGGAGTTTAATGTACAAACACATGCCCATCTTTGATTTCCTTATCCCCCTAGTGTCTGTAGGGTAAGTCCATGGAAGACTCCATTGTTCACATTTTTCTGGTGTACAAGTATGGGGCTCAGCGTCCGTGGTGACTTCAGAAGCCATCGTCCATCCACAGGCTGCCTGCTTCACTGGCACCCAGGGAAATTGGAGTCTCATCCCAGAACCACTGATTCTTGGGTGATGAGTCTGACACGGTGAGTCCCCATAGCTGTGGAGGGCCCAAGCGTATTCTGACTCACACATACTGCTCCCAGAATTAAATGTGACACACATGCATACACATACACCTAAATGAGCAAACCAGCTTCAGACAGGAAACTACAGTGTTGGCAGAGCTTGCTCCATTTTCTGATGCCATCTGTCAATGTTGGTACTGTTGATACCTCACAATATCAGAGAAATAACTTTTTTTTTTTTGGGTTATATACAAACCAATTTCCTCAGAGACTTAAAACAGAAACACGATTGACAGTACGCCTATTACTTTCAAAACACCAAAATAAAACTTACTTGAGCCCAGAGATGATGTTCATTAGCATGTTTTATTTTTGTATTCCCCTCATATACCAATGGCTACTGGTGGTGTAGCACACAGGAAGGGAGCTTGTTCTGGGAAGAATATTGTTGTTCTTGAAAAATTTTAAGCCCAGACGAAATTGCAGTTAACTACTGAGAACTGTATTTATGAAAGTACTTTAAATCTTCTTTTAATTTTTTGCATAATGAAAATGATATTCATACTTTTCAACTCCAGGAACTCTGCCAACGCAGTTAGTATTGAGTGCAGGAGCAGTTGAATACATTATTTTTTCCAGCTAATGTATTATCTTGGTGGTGATACAAGGGGATATTTATTTTGAACTCAGCAGTCTGTATTTTTCGTCGTCTTCTAAAATGTTAATAAACGTCTAATACTGTTAGACTCTCGTTCATTTTATTTTTTTATTCAGTTTTTGTTCAGGAATGAAGACCGACCACACACACACAGCAGAAAACGACAAAGTGCACAGCTTGCCCCCAAGTCCAAGTCTCTCGTTTATGACAAAAGTGATTTTATTTGAAACATCGGCGATGTTAATTACACCAGCAGAGTGTACTAAATTAGCTGTGTAGTAGCCGGGCCCTTTCCAGTGTTTCAAAGCACTAAATACGCGGCACATGAAAATCAATGGCGATCAGCTTTAAATAGGAGCATCACAAGAAATTAGGCGCGCTGCAACCGACGCTAATCGCAGATTACGGATTGTTCACCGAAGCAGCCCGCCGAAGAGAACAGGGAATGGGAGACAGGCGCGCATGCTGGGCGGGACGCAAATCGAGTCATAAAGGCGGCCATCTGGGGGACACAGCCCAGGTACACACCTCGGTCATCATATCACAAGATAACCTTAGATATTTCTTATCGGTCACCACTGTTTGCGGCTTTTTTGCGCAGTTCCGGAAACTGGATGCGACACGACTGTCCAACACGCCGGCATCGAGGCGCCGCAAAAAGAAAGGAAGGTTATCCATCCGAAACGTCCCTGAACACAAAAACGAAGATGATGATTTACGTTTTATTTCCCGTGATCAAAAGTGCGAAAACTCCCCGATATTTCCGTGTGAAAAATAAAACGCAACGGAGTGACGTAGTTTCATTCACACAGAGCATGCGGACAGAGCGATTACCACTACGAGGCAAAAACTTCAGTACGGTTAAAAAAATATTCCAGGTTATATGTAAATAACATATATATATATATATATTGCAATTCAATGTGTTTATACAGATGTATCATGTTTCAGTTATGTCTGAGAGAAGTGCAACTTTCTACGCATGATTTGTGCGAGTGTGCATTTGTATCTTGTGGGAGTCCCCCCGGTTCAATAAGCCCTTATAAAATCTTACAGAAATGCCTCTCCACCCACCGCCACACCTTAAATAGTGATGAGAACAGCAAACGGGTGAGCCCCCCACTGCCTCTTGTAGTGGTAGTTCATCCCTTACCCTAGGAACTGCAAAAGCAGTGGGAATCAAGGTTTTTACATCATGTAAAACCCTCTAGGGTTGCAAACTGTCCACCCCGACCCAGGAAACCCTCAGTAGGTGGTCCTCTACATTGGAGTTCGACTTGTAGGTTACGGTGTAGAGTAAAGGGATTATTTTTGGAGGAGCAGTGTGGCATGTGACTGAAAGCACAGGAAGAATTTCAGCCAACGGCCTCTCCTTCCTCCCTCACAGGCTACCCTGGCCAGCAGGCCCCAAGCGAGTGGTGGAAGGCCGGGACTGCCTATACGACTCCAGTCTGGGACACGACACAGTGACCCTTTAATACTTAAAGAAAAGGAAAAAAACATAACACCTCACGCCATCTTCATCACTGACTTAACTGAGCCAGACTCCACATCCTTGGGACTGGGGGTGGAGAATCAGCCTTTTAGAAGGAGTCAGTTTTGGTGGAAGGACAGCCCCCCCCAGGTGCCTGCTTCCTTGTGGCTCAGTTGGTCTCATAGGACGACAGCAGAGCGGCGTCCACAGGCTCCATGCAGGATGGACAGGTGAAGGATCGCATGAGCCAGTCGTCTATGCAGTCCATGTGGTAGATGTGCATGCAGGGCAGGAACCGAATGGGGTCACCATAGACAAAGTCCATCATGCAGATCACGCACCTGTGGGGTGGGGTGGGGTGGGGACAGAAAACTGCGTTATATCCTGGTGTGCAGTGGGGAGAGAAGCTTGTGGCTAGCATACAGGACACTGCGTGGATCCTGTTTATGGAAACATGCCACCATTACAACCAAGCAGAACATAAACGCTATCAATTCAGATACCAGCCTTTACACTGGAGCAATGAGTGGAAAATGGCAAGATTGTCTGCTGCAGACTGCTGGATGATTTACGCGTGAGTGGTACTCACTCTCTGATCTTCTTCTCCGAGCCGCCCCGACCTCCGTCGTAGACGCCGCGAGGCAGGTGCTGGATGAGGCCGATGCGCTGGGCGATGCGCACCTGCTCCTCCTCTGTCAGCTGCGTGGCCAGGCGGGTCTGGCTTGGCGTGGGGTGGTACACAGGCACCTGGACCTGCTCCTGAGCAAGAGGTACACACACATGAGGAGAGCACAGATCTGCAGGGCATTCTGTCACTGCTGTGCCCGGTCCGAATGGTCCTCTGGGCTGGAGGAATCACCTTCATTAGGAAATTTTAATGATAAACTAAAAAAAATATTGAATTATTCATCCATTTCCATGGCTGGGATTACAGGGTTCACTTTAATCTTGGAGCCTATCCCAGAAAGCATAGGCAGGGGGACACCTTGGATGAGATGCCAGTCCAAAACAGCATGCGCACACACCATGGGCAATTTGGAGACTATCCACCTAGGCAGGTTTTTGGACTGTGAGAGGAGACCTGCAAACATGGGGAAAATATGCAAATTGTGGGTCAGAATCAAACCCAATGAGACAATGTTCAATGTATCTACCTTAACTGAGTGAATTTAAATGAATTGTAATAGTTCCAGTTTTTATAGAATCCCTCCTGTGAAAACTGGGCTACATTCTTTATCCCCATTTTGGGGATTTTGTAAACATAACAGAATTTCACCACAGTGAGTCGAGCCCCCAAAAAACCCCGCAAAAAAACCCTGGCATAACTCATTTTTAAAAACGGTCCATGTCCTGGCCATCCAATTATGTTCCATGCAGCGACAGTGAGGAAGATGCTGTACTTCAGATGTAATTTAAATTACAGCCCAGAAGGTGGCAGTATACACTTGCCTGCAGTTGCCTGTAAACGTTCATGTGAGAATATTTACAAACGCACCTGACCTGCCACGAAGAAGAGCCTCGCTGACTGTGACAATCTACATTTATTCGGAAAGAAGAGGCTGTGCTTATTGGAGGGTAAATGCAAACTGTATGTGTACAAATGACAGTAACATGGATTACTTTGGAGACTAGCCAACTCCTAAACTACACCATTTTTTCTACTGAAACTTCTCCCAGGGATAAAAAGGTGCATAATCATCGGAAATGTGAATTTTGATATTTAATAAGGTAAAGTACAGCGGTTTCTCTGTCCACTTGAATTCTATAGAACCTTCCAAAGACCTTCTCCTTTGAAACAGATTTATATGTATATGCACCTTGTACATGAGATTATCATCTACTACAGAGGTGTCTGTAGTTCTGACTAAAGGCCACATATGCTGCCTTTTTTCCAGATAGATCGGATTCTGCAAAGATTAGTTAGCTGGTTAGATTAACTAGCTCTCAGGCAACACAGACGGTAACCTCTGCGCGACTTGGTCAGATCGATCTGCATCAGTGATCTGCAGAATAACGTAACCAGTCTCCTTACATTAGGAATCTCAATGAGCAAATGATTCAGTCTATGTCAGCAAGGGCAGGCGTCAAACCCAGAGAAAAGTACCGCCTTCACACCACTAACAGTCTAGCTGGATGAGCAAACCAAGAAATTACTTTTTAAGCCTCCCACAACATTCATTTCCATTTCAGCCCTTTGCCATCTAAGTCTTCAAAACAGGGGTGGTGGAGGGGGGGTTACCAGCTATTGCCTTTGTCCAGAGATATAGACCGAGACCCAGCTGGGCTCATCCACCACTAGGCAAAAACCTCTCTCTCTTTACACGTTATTTATACCTGCTTTGCACATGCAGAAAACCAGCCATTCACTGCAAGACTGTAATCATTTAAGTAAACACACAAAATTACACCACAATTTGGAGCATAAATTAGTATTAAAATGAAAGGACCATTATTTAAATTTTGATGACACAGAGGTCATGGCCTCCTGTTGTCTGTTTGGTATGACGGGTTAGGATGTGTTCTGTGTGTTTCCATTGTATCCCTGTCAGCAAATGAGGGTGCCACTCTCAGAGCCCGCAGGTCATGTGATGATACATCTGACTGTTTGACTGTCTCAGGGGCCGAAAGAGTCAGCTGGGTTACTGCTGCTGTTTCACTGAGTGATACTGTAATGAGCTTGCCTCAATCACGCGATTTTACACATTTAGACACACTAAACCTACACTGGTAACATGCCACCCCACAGCACCCCCGTTAATGTCTGAGAGATCCACTTACATTTAAAATGCTTAAAATACATCACGGGGGAGTGTTTCATGTAGGGTACACTACAAGCCACAGAAAAGCACTATTGAAAAACAGTAAGAAAGCTGATATTTCAGTGAATTCTACTACTCTTCTACTCACTCCCAACATGGAACCCTGTTATATTAGAAAATTCACAAGATGGTCAATTGATTATATTTATTTTCTATTTTTTTGGAAAAGGTGCGGTAATGAGCTCCTCAATCCTCACCGAAAATAGGAGCCAGGACTTCATCACAGACTAACTGATCAAAAATACAGAGGAGTTTAAATGGAGAGACAGGGTCACGGGGTCATTTTGTCGTCCAGGAATCGGGTGCTTGGTGGATAGCACTCTGGCACAGCCCCTCAGAAACCACATGAAGCTGGGCCAAGGTACCAGCATCACAAGATGAGCCCTGACACTCATAGCCGGCTGGGCAGGCAGGCACTCTGCCTAGATTGGTGGGCATATGGCCCCTGCATCTCCGACTGCCTTGCCGATATGTGTCGGCTCTTGGGCAGTGAGCCGAGAGGCACGGCTACAGAGCCAGCACCCGGGCCCAATGCTCCATGGGTGGTGGCCAAACGCAGGGCCTCCAGAGGGCAGCTCCCTTCTGCACAAGGTCTAAAAATGAAAACGAGGTCAGGACACTGAACAAGCCGCCTTTATGAAAAATACACTCCTGAAACGCAGACACATGGGGACTTTTCCCTCTCTGCTTCAAGAATAGAAAACTAAACAAAAAATATCCCCACCAAAGAGGTAAAGAATGACTTTGCATTCTGCACTTTGAAATACGAAACAGCGAACTTCCCGTAACTCTACCTTGGTGCCTGAAATCTTGCAATGTTTAATTCGCAGGCACATAAGACGACGCACAGCAGAGACGGGCTGTCATAGCTGTACAGAGAAGACAAGCGAGATCAAGGCACAGACGGCACTAGTACAGACAACTGTAGACTCCTGTTAAGCTTGGGAAGTAAACACACCTACAAACAAGGCAGACAATGGGTGGCCCCAGAGAAGCCATATCAACTGCAAAGCAATTTGATACAATGACATGCCCTGGCATGTCAGCGGACCGGGCCCAGCAGCATAAGCTGTGCGACACCTTGCATCCTGCTGCCATACAACGCAGACCAAAAATAGTTCTGCAAGAAAGTCATCATGCATTTGACTTTGGGTGCTGCTGAGACTGGTGTGAGACAATGATCTGTACAATTTGGACCTGTGATGTGACACTTCACTCAAGTGCTAACAAGGGAGCCTTTGATTAAACAGAATTCAAAGTGCGTGTCGCTTACATTCATCTCCCACCTCTGCTGGGGGATGGGAACCTTCAGGGCTCCTCTTTCAGATGTCTTGCACAGGCTGCTCTTTTTACCACATTTTAGCAAGGTTATGATCAAGCCTTTGAGTCTGCAGTCACACTGCAGACTTTCACTTTGTTGTAGGTCATGCTTCACAACCCTCCTCCACCAGCTCAGATAGAGAAATTGATGTTCCCTGATTTATTTGCATTTATTTATTTAGCAGACACATTTACCCAAAGCAAGGTCAGCCAGTCCCTGGAGCAATGGAGAGTTAAGGCCCCCTTGCTCAAGAGCCCATGAGTAACAATACACAGGGTTTTGAGTGATGTTGCTGGCAAATGTTGCTCAGGCACTTTCCCATTGACACTAGGCACCAAATTTGAAAAACTTTGATCGACAGTGGGCAACTTTTCCCTGTCATCTAGATCCAGATGAGTTGCCTTTTGTCTCACCTGGTTGGCAACTGCCAGGCAGCAATACTCAAAAGGTAATGATAAACAAGGCAATGTTAACAGTGAAATCATTGCTGACTACAGCATTTAAAATCAGAGACCTTAAAATCACAGGCACTGTCCTAATCCAGTGAGCCACACATCACCCTAGATGATACCACCACGTTTGACAGTGATGACAGTTCTTTTTAGAAAGAGCTGGTTCTGTTGTGCTAGACTTTTTGCTCATTTTCCCCAACAAGAAGAAGAGTCTCCCAAAGGCTTCACACTCATCGCGGTCTTTGCTGAGCCTGAGAAGTGTAGCCATGTTAGACTCGAACAGCAGGGGAGCCGTGTTTAGTTCTCTCTGTTTCGGGGACTCAAACACTGATGGTATTGAACATGAGGCCCACACAGCTGCAGCCATGCCGTACGCATTGTTGTGGAGTGACTCTTGTTGGACATCATCTCCTACAGAGAGTAATGATGGTGTTAAATTGGTGGTATAGTCCAAAGTGACACCCAGTAAGGTAGATATCCTCTCCAGATAATATTTTCCCCATTAGAACATGTGCTTGATTGCAGATTCATGACAGCCCAAGTGTAGAAATGGCTTTTTAACCCTCAGCATGACTTACATCCATAGATTTGCCATAGAGGAGACATATTTGGCAACTAATGTTTTTTCAAATATGGAACAAATATCTCAAACTCCTACAGACAGTCATCATATAGATTAGAACATTTTACTGAAACAACATGCTTGGATCTGATTATCCTACAGGTATTTCAACCAAGTAAGATGATGTTGGATCCATGCATTAAGTAAGAGCATTGAGGAAAGATATTTGGCATATTTGTTGAATCAGTATGCTAACTGGACTTAGGTCAAAATCATGGAACAACACATTATTCTAAACAGTTCATAAAATTGTGTACCTGAGCAGATCTACATTTTTGAAAAAAGCCTGTCATATTAAAGTTACATTTCTATGGTATGTATCAAGATTACTGAAGGATTGCTGCTTTCGCTCAAAACAACATTTTCTTCTTGGCAAACGGGAGGTGTTTAAGGTCAAGAATGTTGTTCTATAGCAGTGCTTCCCAATCCAGTCCTCAGGGACACGCCATCGGCCCATGTTTTTGCTCCCTCCAAGCTCCCTGCCGGACAGTCCACATTTTTAGAGGAGGGAGGGAGCAAAAGCATGGACTATATGTGGGTCAGGACTGGATTAGGAAACACTGCTTTATTGCACAAAGACTTTTAAGGGACATAACACTTTGAAGTTAGGAGAGTTTGGTCTGTACACCAAGACTACCTGCTGCCCTACAGTTGACACCTGAGATCACCTCTTCACATGTTACCGAGCCCAATTGTGTCTTGGGAATTCAGTCTCTCTAGGCAAGAACAAGTGACTATGCACAGATCAATCCTCCTTCTCAAGCCAACCATTCTAATTAAAGCCACAAAACTCTCTTAAGCCCATTAAAAACAACAACAATAACTAAATAAATAAAGTGACTGCAAGCCGTGACAGGGTCCAAAGCGTCGGACGGGTAGGAGAAGTAACAGAGGAATAACATGGCTGTTTGGCATGGCTGTCTGTACGGCTGTCAGGCGAAAAAAAAAATCAATTGTACGACAAACAGGACAGGAGATATCGATCGAAAGGTGTTAGGGGGCACTACGGCGCCCCCCACTGGCTGAGTCGGATGGGTCGCACAACCTGAGTAGTGAGTAGGAAATGCAATCATCATACTAAGTTTGGTCGGCCTAGGACTTACAGTTTAGGCCGGGCTTTCAGTTTTAGAGATGAAAAATAAAAATAATAATAATCCTAACAAAAACAATAAGGTTCCATAGCACTACGTGCTTTGGACCCTTAATAACAATACTAATAATGTGTAGGGGTGTGCCAAAAAATCGATTCACAGAAAAATCTAGATTCTTATTTGCAACGATTCAGAATCAATCTGAAATGTCCAAGAATCGATTTAATAAATAAATAAAATCAGCTGGCTGTTCGCCTCCATTTTTGTAACTAGCCT